>RJWH01003836.1:0-103718 GCA_004363575.1 Solenodon paradoxus | reverse complement strand
GAGGGCTGCCGGGAAGTGGCCTGAGAACGTTCTAAAGTGGCGCACTGCCAGCAGACGCTCTTCTTGGAATGCTGGTATGCCCTGGGTGCCCTCTGGGCTCAGTCTTTAAAACACTTTTGGGGGGAGTGGCGGTGCAGCCTGCAGTGACACAGTAAAGGAAGAAGCCAGTGGTGGCCTTTCAGGCTGCTTCTGACTTAACCACTTCTGTTTTGCTCTCTGTTTGTCACCCTTGCCACAAAAATCCCAAGTATGTTGCTACAAGTGATCATTGATCGTTTCTCAAGCAGACAAGTGCCCTGATGGTGACTTCAGGGAGGTAGTGCTCTTCCTTGAATGCGCACTGATGACGTTGTATAGACAGGGGGGAAAATCTTGTGAATTTCTATTCCCTTTTCTTGGAAAAGCAGGGAAGAGTTCTATCCGAAGGTGCCGAGCGCTACTTCCCAAATTTTGTGTTTTTTTTTCTCTCCCGTTAGGTTGACAGGTACTAGACATTTGGACTGTTAAGATTAGATATTTGAATTCTGTTGACCCGCACTTTAAAGCTTTTGTTTGCATTTAAATTAAATGGCTTCTCAACAAGAAATTGCAGCATATTCTTCTCTTTGCCCAGAGGTGGGTTAAACTGTGTGGGACGCTGAGATTGAGTGTCAGTGTTGGTAAGCGTGGCATTCACAATACTGGCACTATAAAGAATAAAATAAAATAATAATTTATTGGACAGTTTTTCTACTGCCATTCAATTTGATGTGAGTGCCTTGAAAACTGATCTTCCTATCTGAGTCTCTTGAGACAAATGCAAAACTGTTTTTTTTTTTTTTTGTTTTTGTTTTTGTTTTTGGAAATGAAAACGTTTTAAAAAAAGTAACACCAGACAGTTACCTTCTTTAGAAACACACCAAGCCACATTTCCTTTAAATAAATTTTTAAACATCCTGGTTGAAGAGAGAGGACATGGAAATGCCATAAGACCGAATCACACGGAGACATAGACCCAGCACAACCTTGGACATCCATTAACTGAGTCACCCTCAGCCCCTTCCTGCTACGGGGACGACGCTGCTTAGATACGGAGTGGAGGTGATTTACTGCTGAATGAAAACTCAAGTGACACGCGTTGCAAGTTGCTATTGTTGAATGAAAGGCAAAACAAAACGATTCAGGAACACCGGCTAATTTTTTCTAAAGTAAAATTTAGTGCACTCTGTCTTAAAAATACGTTTACAGTATTGGATACATACAAGGGTAAAACAAATTGTGTGTGTGTGTGTGCTGGAGCCATTTTTTTTTTTCTCCAAGTTTGCTTAATAGGTTATTAAAAAAAATGCCACATGGCTGCGTGTGTATTGTTTTCTTTTGGTGACGGGGTTTTAGTATATATTATATATATTAAAATTTCTTGATTACTGTAAAAGTGGACCAGTATTTGTAATAATTGAGAATGCCTGGGCATTTTACAAAACAAGAAGAAAAAAAAAACACCCTTTTCTTTTTCCTTGAAAATGTTGCAGTAAAATTTAAATGGTGGGTCTATAAATTTGTTCTTGTCACAGTAACTGTAAAGTCGGAGTTTTAGTAAATTTTTTTCTGCCTTGGGTGTTGAATTTTTCTTTCAAAAAATGTATAGAAACTTGTATTTGGGGATTAAAAGGGGATTGCTACACCATGTAGAAAAAGTATGTAGAAAAAAAGTGCTTAATATTGTTAATTGCTTTGCAGAAAAAAAAAATCACATTCTGACCTGTACTTATTTTTCTCTCCCCACCTCCCTCTGGAATGGATATATTGGTTGGTTCATATGATGTAGACACTTGCTGTATTTTTATTGGAGCTTGTAATTTTTTAACTGTAAGCTTGTCCTTTTAAAGGGATTTAATGTACCTTTTTGTTAGTGAATTTGGAAATAAAAAGAAAAAAAAAAAAACAAAAACAAACAGGCTGCCATAATATATTTTTTTAATTTGGCAGGATAAAATATTGCAAAAAAAAAAAAAATTTGTATGTGAAGTCCTATTGTACAGGAGAAAAAGAGCTGTTTGACAGCCTTTGAGGAAGAGAAACAAAAGGAAGTAGCTAAATGCTTCGGTTCACAGATCATTTTAGTTGTATATATTTTTGTCCGAATTGGCCTCTACAAGGACTGTTGGAGGGGGGCTTCACTCTGAACGCCCAGAACCTTGCATCAAGGCTCCCTGGTGTGGCCACAGCAGCCGGGATGGGAAATCCTTTGTTCGTGTTGAGTGGAAAGACCAGTTCTTGTAAAGACGTCGGTGATCTTTCCAAGTACTCCCTTTCTCTACGAGGCCATCTGTCAGGTGTCAGACTGAAGGGAGAGAGGGGGCATCTTCCTGCCCAGAGGTCACCACCACCACCTCTCCTGCCCTGGAGAGCAGAGAGAAATGCAGACGGAGATGTATAGTCCTTGAGAGAACATTCACCAGTGTCCCCCAAGGAGCTGGTGAGTCAGCTAGGCACAGGGACAGGACCTGCTGTGGAGATGAGCGCCCATCGGATTTCAGGAAGGAGACCCCATCACAGCCAGGACCTTTCATTCCAGGAGAGTGTGGGCCTATTGTCTTTCTTACCTGCTTTGCTGCTTTTCTCTGAAACCTACATTCCGTCAGTTTCCGAATGCCTAGGGCCTGGGATGAATTCGGTGCCTTTCCATATCTTTGTCTCTCCTTCCTCTGCTCTCCATCCACCACTGTGGGTCCCTTACTCTTTTTCTTTTTCTTTTTCTTCTCTCTCTCTCTCTCTCTCTCTCTCTCTCTCTCTCTCTCTCTCTCTCTCTCTCTCTCTCTCTCTCCCCCTCTCTCTCCCCTCTCTCTCCTTTTTCCTCTCTTTTTTTTTGTAAAGCCAAGTAGCTTTAAGATAATAAAGTGGTTTTTGGATGAGGGAATAATACATTTTTTAAAAATACCTATATCAGGAAGCCATTTTTTATTTCAGGAACTAGGAGAAACCATTATTTCAGGTTATGAAAGTATAACCAAGCATCCTTTTGGTCAATTCTTTACCAAATGCAGAAATCTTACTTCTGGGAGTTTTTCTGTTGGATATGCTCTTCCCTCCTTGCCACTTACCTTTGCAAAGTTAAAAGAAAGGGGGAGGGAGTGGGAGACGAAACTGACATTTCAGTTTCTTACCTGCTTGATCCAAAGGCTGCCTCCCCGCCCTCTGGAGGCCCTGGTGGGTCCGGTCGGTGGGTCGACTAGAGTAACCAGCTCTCACCAGCTTACACAAAGTCACCAGAATGCCAGGACTAAGCCATCCTAAAGCACAAAGATTGGGTCTCTGTGGACTGCAGAGAAAAGATCATTTTGCTTCTCTTTTCATGTCTAAAAAGCCAACGGAAGCAGATGACCTAGGAGAGAGGTCCGGAATCTGGGTGACCCAGCCGAACTCAGGCTGATTTCCACACTGCCACAACTTTGTTCAAAGTTGCCCCAAATTGGAACCTGCCACTTGCCATTAGAGGGTCTTTCCTGGGGAGAGGAGGAGGCTGAATGACTCTAAGAAAAAAAAATGTGAAACTTAAGGAAATCAGCCTTTCATCCTGGCCCCTAACGTCAGTCAGTCAAGGTTCTGTGCGACAGGCAAACCTGCAATCTCGGTGCTCCTTGTATCTCAGTCTGCAAAGCGGAGTCACATTGATTTAAGTTGTTTGCATTTGTACTGGCAAGGCGAAATATTTTTATTACCTTTTCTATTACTTATTGTATGAGCTTTTGTTGTTTACTTGGAGGTTTTGTCTTTTACTACAAGTTTGGAACTATTTATTATTGCTTGGTATTTGTGCTCTGTTTAAGAAACGGGCACTTTTTTTTTTATCATGGATAAAATGTTGAGATGACAGGAGGTCATTTCAATATGGCTTAGTAAAATATTTATTGTTCCTTTTATTCTCTGTACAAGATTTTGGGCCTCTTTTTTCCCTTAATGTCACAATGTTGAGTTCAGCATGTGTCTGCCACTTCATTTGTACGCTTGTTCAAAACCAAGTTTGTTCTGGTTTCAAGTTATAAAAATAAATTGGACATTTAACTTGATCTCCAAACCTTGTCCTCTTCTGTGTCTTTAAAGGGTGTGGGATGGACAGCTTATTTCCAAGGGCGAACTGAAGGTCTTTCTCCCGTTTTCCTCTTGGCCTCGAACCCTTGACGCTCCTAGCTGGGAGCAGAGGAAATGATGGCAGGGGAGCCCAATAGTTCTTCTCTCAAAGAAGAAGCATGACTTAGCCTTAGCTGCACATTGGAATCCCCTGAGGGATTTAAGATGTCCCAGTGGCCAGGCCGATTCCTTGGGGATCTCTGGGAGGTGGGGCATCTGGAGTTCTGAAAGTGTCCAGCTGATTCTCATGCAGCCAAACTTGAGAACAAGTGGTTTCAAAGAAAAGGCGCTTGTCTGGGAATAACGAGATGAGTCTAGTTTAACTCTGCTCATGTTTCCCGAAGACCTGGTGAGAACCTTTGGGTGAAGTATCGAGAGATCAGAAATGAGGAAGACAGGTCTGAATGCAGGGGCCTCAAGAGCCAAGTGACTTGGCTGGATCCCGGCGGGCTTCCCATTCGTGAGGCGAGACGGTTGCATGGGAGTTCTTGCTTTCTAGGAATTCTTGATCCTTAAGGCTCTAGAAGGCAGTGCAGGTCTTCTGAATGGCTACTGCCTCCATCTGTGTGCTGGATCCACATCCCACTTCTTTTCCTTCAGAGGCTGAGCAACTATGAGTTTTAATAACATCAATTGGAGGCAGGGCCACCTTCGCTTCCCATGTGTTAGATAGAAATAGACGTGAGGAAACTTCCTTGGGAGGTCACACAGATTCAGATCTTCCAGAAGAAAATGACCTTGAATTGGGCCTTTCCCAGTGCTCCACAAGATGGAGATGGAAGAAGGTGGTGGTCTGTGGGCTTTCAGCCTCCTAGGTACAGAGGTTCCTTAGGTCTTCTCCATACACGTGAGTCAGAGTCCACCCTGAGTGAAGACCAAACACCCACTGGACTCTTGACCACTCCTTTTATGGTTCCTGCTCTTAAGGGGAGCAAAGAACATTCCCCTCAAGTCATTGCAAGCTCACAGGGCACTAACCATGGCCCAGGCATCAAGCTAGGCAGTCCAAGACTCTGAAACAAAATGAAGACGCTATGCCATATATGCTTCACGGGTTCCGTCCGCAGAGACAGGAGAGGACACAAGGACAGCATATTCCTCTGGATCCTGCCTCCATGGCAAACAAGTCACCGTTGTCCTAAGTCATGTCTAGCCACTGGAGGAAAAGAATTGGGATGTGGATCCACCACGCAAATGGAGGCGGTAGCCATTCAGAAGACCTGCGCTGCCTTCTAGAGCCCTTAAGGATCAAGAATTCCGAGAAAACAATTCTCTTCCATAGGTCCTGGGCTCCTTGTCTTTCCTGACCTGCTTTAAATAACTGGTATCTAAGCCTTGGTGTTTCCTTCCTTCCCAGAAATTTATGCACACAGCAGAATGGAAATGCTCAATGACTTTCTGATCAGAATAGGCAAAGCTGTGTTCATTTTGGGAAGACTCTGCTTTAGGGTTGGAGAACAGCCCTAGATTCCACGCCCAGCATTGCTTGGTGTGAGTGCGCTAACACTCATGAACTCCTGTGGTCTTCATGCTTCTAGTCTATTCCTCTGGCCTCAAGCAAGAGAGCCCCTTGTTCAGTGAAAAAATTGTGCTATGAAACGAGATTATAAGATGGGGTCACATGGGCAGTGAGAGGCGCCCATATGAGGGAGCAGCTGACCTGCCGAAGAGAGGGACGAGGAGGGGAGTTTGCTGCTTCTTGAAAGATGAGAAAGATTCACTGTGAAGAAGACAAGGCCTACTATGCAGAGTATGACCTGGGAAAATGCATGGATTTTGGAAAACAGAGTCAAGCCCACGGAGAAGCAGAATCCTAGACACGGTCATAACTATTAAAAGTCATCTAGGGAAGCCCATCTGACATAAGAGTTCTCCACTGAGTCCTAAAATATAGCTTATTCATCTGTGGAGCCATCCCATCCATGCATGCATCCCATCCATGCATCCATCCATATATTCATCCATTCATCCATCCATATATACACCCATCCATCCATCCATGTATCCATGCATCCATCCATCCCATCCATCCCATCCATCCATCTATCCATCCATCCATCCATCCATCCATCCATCCATGTATCCATGCATCCATCTATCCATATATCATGCATGCATCCATCCATTCATCCCATCCATCCATCCATGAATTCAATCCATCCATCCATCCATCCATCCATGAATCCATCTCATCTACGCATCCATGCATTCATGCATGCATGAATCTGTCCATTGCCTACATCCATAAATACATATAATCCATCCATCAATCCAGCCACACATACATACATAAACACATATATATGTATATATAACCAACCATTCTTTTTATCCACCCATCTGTTCTATTCATCCATCTGTCTATCCATCCATTCACAAGTTTGCTCATTTGATAAACATCAAAGACCTGTGCTGTGTGACATACTCTCCTGGGAAGTTAGAGACACACCTCTGTTGTCCTTCAGTTTATGTTTCAGTGAGCAAGGTAGGACATTTATCTTTTCAGTTATTTATTCTCTTAACTCTTAGAGCTCCTACTGAGAGTCCCACCTGGGCCCTGAAGAGGCATTATATATCTAAGACTGTTTCCCAATTATTTGGTGAAGAAATCAGTGATCAGATAACCAGGGTTCAGTCTTCTGGACAGGAGACAGGGTCCAGCAGAAGGCTGGAGAGATATACGTGTTCTTCATCCCAGACAAGGAAAATCAGTCCTCCCCCTGCTCTGTCCCCTTCACTATGACTTGTTCCTCACAGGTTGTAGTAAAAACAAACCTGTGTTTCTGTGGCCTTTACACTTAAAAATTTTAAAACAAGAAATGTCCCATTTAGAATACATCTCAGGACGTGAATCTAGGGGTGTGGAGGTGATCACTCTCTTTCTGCAAATCCCAAGGTACGACAGTGATGCTGGCCTATCACTCATGGGACAGACCATATGAAACTTCTTTGATACAAAATGCACTACGGGCAGAAGTTTCCAGAGAGTTCGTGACCTTCTAATAAGCAAGAAACTACTGGGGGTCAGCGATGGTGTCTCCTAGCCCCTTCTTCCTGCCTTCCCTGGACAGGATTGTACTAGGCATCTGCTTGCTCCCTATCCAATGGGACAGTGTGGATATGGAAGCGGTTGTTTGGAACTAGAGTTGGGAAGTGAAAGAAGTGAAAGAAATGAGGTGTAGCCTGCAGGTGACACACCAGACCCCAGCCGCATTTGGCAGTCAGTGCGACCGAGCTCTTTCCCTGTGTTTGGAGGGATGACTGCGGGCTAGGTTTTGTTAGCTATGTCAGTTTCCACTGCACTCCCCTCTCCCTTATGGAATGATCTGGGGTAGCATGTATCAAGGAAACTAAGATATTCAATTTTATCTGGTCACATCATTCTCAGAGTCTATTGTAAGCAAGATAGTTACTGATTTTTGGAGAGAGGAACAGCTATATACCTATAGATAGTCGCTTCAGCATGTCCATACATTCTGTTAATGCCTGCCCTTCTTCCTTCCACAAAGCTCTGAGGAGGCTATAGGAAATACAATGACTTACAAATAAGCAGCAAGACACCAGGACAAGATGAGAAGATAGATTAAGGGTGTACAGCTATGTAAAAATCTAGCCTAGGGAAGTGACATTGCTTCACTTACATCATAAATTTGAATCTCAGCTTCTCGGTGGCCAAAGGGGGAGAGAGAAAGGGATGTGCTGCCTGTATTCCTGGGGAGGACACATGCCTGTGAATGACACTCACGGCAGTAACGTTTTGAAGCAGACTCTTCACAACACAGAGTTGCTCATTGTGGAAAATGTACGTCCGTCTAAAATGAAGAGTTGGAGCCTTTGGTGACGGTAGGAAAACAGGATGAGATAATGCTGCTTTTTTTAAAACACAGAAATGTTCCTATGCTGCTATTTTAAATGATATAGCTAGATGTGTATGCGGAGCTGCTGTGCATCAGACGGGAGGCTTGAGACCTTCAGGCAGGTGTTTCTCTGACCTGTTCAGTTTTCAGGAACTTATTCGTGGAGTCTTCACAACTGAAAATGGTCAGATCAAGAATATGTATGAGGGAGGTTCTCAAAACATCTTGTCAGCCTTGGAAACTTGCTTTAGCTAATTTTCCAAGACATGCGAAGGTCTCCCTCGGGTCACCCTAGACAGTATGAAAATGCCTACATATCCCATAACCTAGTCCCAATAGAAACGACGCGACCTTATCTTTCGGGGTTCATCTCTGAAATACTTTCTTTTCTAGAAAATTATCCTACGGAACCTGTAATTCAGGCCAAGATTTTGCCACAGAGATATTCACAGTGACTGTTTACAAGAGAAAAAAGCTGTAAAGAAAGAAAATGCTGAGTAACATGGGATTAGATCCATGGCAACAGTGGAATGCTATGCAGGCATGAAAAATAATGCTATAGGAGCAATTTAAGTGGCATTGGAGAGAGGTGCATGATGCAATGCTAGGTTTTTAGACAAGGACATTGCAGGGTCAATGATATATTGTGACCTTGTGAAGACACCTACAGATTGAAAGAAGTGTGGGAAGGATGTTGGGGACCAGCACTGCACTACATTCTAGTGAGATCCTTCTGTCTGCGTGTGTATGGGGTGTGGGGTGGACAGACATGGGCAGGAGGAAGAGCAGGGGTTGGAGGAGGAGAGAAGATGGTGGTTTGGACTCAGGTCAAGAGAGGTGGAGGTGGTAAGCAGAGGTCACATTGAGGACCCCCTCTGGAAAGAAAAGAACCACCAGGACTTGCTGATGCTGGATTGGCAGTCAGTGTGGAGGTATCAAGACATCACAGGTGACAATGGATTTTTCAGCCTGAGCACCTGGTTGTACAGCCATTTACTGACCCAAGGGGAGACTGGAATGAATAAGGGTGATGAGGTGGGTGGCAAGGGGTCCAGAGCTCTCTGGCATGGGCAGGTAGATGCCTCCTGAGGAAATGCTAAGAACACCAGTCCCGCCAGGTTGCCCCTAGTTCAAGAATAAGTGTTTGCAAAGCAACAGCCTGGCATGACCCCTGGCCCCAGGCACTCAAGGTGCAGATGGCCAGAGTCTGTAACAGCTGTGCCACTCATGAGCATCACTTAACTGGGCTGCACTTGAGTCTCCTCACCTGTAAACAGGTGGAATGTTCAGTCTTTCCCAGTTTCCTATGTTGAAGCCCTAAGCCAGTGCGATGGCATCTGGAGTTGGAGCTTGTAGCGTGAGACATGAACTCACCTGTCCAGACGCAAAGAATAGACTCAGAGACATGAAGTGATGTGAGAGCGAGACTCTGCCGTAGGTCTCACAAGGTTGGGTGCCTCTCTGGTGGGCAGGCACACCTAGGAATGGTTACTGTGAGCGATTTATTCCCTAAATCACAGGTCCCTCCCCCGGTGCCTCCCTGGCTGAGTGCTAGGAGGTGTGCCATCTTTCCCTACGAGGCCTCGTTTCAACATCTTCCTTTAAGGCAGCCTGCCATTTGATTGGATTAGTGGAAATGTCCACCCTTCGATTGGTCAGTTCTGGATTCAGCTTCAGTCAGTTCCCTCTCCCTTTGTTTTCTCTTTAGCGGGAAGCTCCTCCAGGCTCCAGGCTTTGTGGCCCATTCACAGGGTCTGTGGATGCCCCTCTTCTCTTGTCAACTCACTTATTTTGTCTAAGGGTCCCTGTCTTAACTGTGTGTTAGCTGACTCCTTCTTTTCCAGGCTCCTGACCTTCACCGTTGTCCTATCAGTGAGCAGTGAAGCAAGTTCATCTGGCAGCCACTGTTTATTTAAGCCCAGACATTTCTGTCCTGAAGATGACCATTTGCTGGTATTATTTTTCACAGTAGGAGGGAATGAAGGCTGGTTCGATGAGGCCGTAAGGGTGGGGCCTTCATGATTGGGATTACTGTCCTAATAAGAAAAGACCCCAAGAGTTTGTGTCCTCATGCTCCCTGTGCACACACGAAAGAGGTCAGGGGACGCAAACAGCAGAGTGGTGGCAGTTTAGAAGCCAAGATAAATGGCCTCAGAATAAAACCTATGTGGGGTCATCTTGGTGGACAGCAGTTAGGTCTGCCGCCTCTGGCGGAGCCCAGGGCGCACACATCTCAAGGACCTGGCTTCGAGTCCCGGGGCTGGGGTGAACAACTAGATACAATAAATGAGGTTTTTCTTTCTCTCTCTTCCCGCCTACCTGCCTCTGCTCACCTTCATTCCTGCCCTTCCCTTTAAAAAAACAAAATCAAATCCAATCAGAAGAGAATAAAACCTACCTGGATGGTACTGTGATCCTGGCCTCCCGGCCTCAGAACTGTGAGAAAACAAACTTCTGTTGTGAAGCCACCAGGAGACATATTTTGTGAAGCTGAGGTCAGGACCCAGCAGCTCCCAGTCAGCCACGCCATGGGAAGGACAAACAGCTGATACTCGACAGAGTAAGGAGTTGTCAGTTTCTTGGCCACAGATGCTCCCTGATTTCCAGGATTGACTTATAATACTTTCAACTTAGGATGGGTCTATCAGGACATAACCCCAGCTTAGTCCTGGAAGGGCTGTGTTTTAAGTGTGACTGACCCAGCCACCTGGAAAACTCCGAGCCTCTACACCCAGGGCCCAGTTCCTTACTAGTGTGATCACTCAGTTTTCTTACCAGCAAAGTTAGACCACGAGGCCATCCAGGGGCCTCTGATTTTCCAGTTCTGCTCTTATCTCCAGGTAGAGCATCACAAAGCTGTACCAGACAAGCACATCGGTCTCCTCCATCCACACCAACCCCCAGAGCCAGGCTCAACACAACGTCACAGGTGTGTCTGCTGTCAGTGGTCACTTCTAGGCTTGCCAGCAACCAAAACGGCTGTCATCTAGCGCTTTTCTCAGCTACGGTGATGAACACAAAGCGAAAAGCTCTAGAAGAGGTTTTCCATCGGTTGTTTGACAGACATCCTTTGAATCCAGTCTCCCTCAGCTCATTCCATATCCAAGTTCTCTTGTGTTTGTCTCCTCCGAAGACTCTCACCCACCTGATTCTGTGGGGCTTGGCGATTTCAGTTTGTGAGCTCATCTTGGTGGGTTTGCCCTTTGGGTGGGTCTGCTGAGTTCTGGCTGTAAAACTGGCCTTCAGCCACTTCCACGGCTGCTTTGGTGGGAAGCTTCCCAGGGTCTTCAGTTGGTCGAGAAAGGGAATATAAATGGGGATCCCAGGTATCATTGGCCCCAGTGCTTCTGACCACCCCAAACCCAGGGAGGCCACGTGGGTCACCGTGGAGGCCCAGGGTGTGGTGTTTCTTGCCCTGTTGTAGCGGATGGAGCAGCTCTTCAAAACCCAGGCTTTCAGCAGGGGTTCCAGTCTACGTGTCCAGGGCTGTTTGGCGGCTCCCAGAAGTCTGGTCCCTGGTGCATCCTGGGCTGGAAACCCTTGGGCTGTGGAGTCAGTGCTCACCACTCTGATTTTGATTTCTCCGGCTTTCAGAAATTCCTCTCTTGTGAGTTTGTGTGTTTAACAAATGCTCGTGACATTTTATTCATCTGAAGTCTTATCCCTGATTTCTAGGACTTATCACTGGGAAATAAGCGTCCCTCTTGGTACATCAGTAGTACATCGCATCTTGTGTTGGGATCATATGACTGGTTGTCCTTCCTGCTTTGCCACAGCTGCCCGGAGGGTTAGCGTTCAATTCAGTGATCAATCATAGCAGTTTAAGATTTAAAAAAGTGTCCTCCTTCTGCACCACTGTTAGATCTTCTCTGTCGGCAGCTTCAGTGTATGTGCGATCTCTGGGGGCCTCCTCAATCCTTCGTAGACAGTGGGGTAGAGAATTCAGGCAAGAGAGGTGCCTCCACCTGCTGAGGGACCGCTGCCCTGCTCTCCCGCCACGACTGCCTCGTGATGCCGCCCGTCCGCTAAATGGCACTGTGCAAAGAATCGTGCATCTCGTTCTTGGTCTCCTTATAAACTTGGGAACTTTCGTGCAGTGGAAAGAATATAGAATTCAGACCTGGACAAATCAGTGGCTGAGTAGGAATCGCAACTCTTCCTCTTACCCGCCCAGTACCTGGGGTCTGTCATCTCTCTGAAACCTCAGTTTGTTTGTCTGTTGGGGACAGACCTGGCAGCGCTGGTGTGAGAGCAGATAAGAAAATGTGACAAAACACCTGATTCCTGGAAGGTGCCCAACAAAACTCCCTTTGCTTGCCCCTTCCTTTTCCACATGGGCGCTCAGTTCTTCCAAGTCCCTGACCACACTCATCCACTCCAGCCTCTTTGCTTCCTGCCTCCTCCACGGCCTGTGCTCCCAGAGGACACCCGCCTGCCTCCTGTGGACTTGAGCTAAGGCTCGCTCACCGCCGCCCCACCACCATGTGTGCGCCCGGAAGCGTCGCCTGGTACAGTCACGGAGACACCCACTTGGCACAGCCCTGAGGGCCTGGCAGCTGGGCAGCGGGTGGCTGGCATGCGGGGAGGGGGCCAGCTCCGGAGCTGGGGTGCTGATCCGGCCTGGCCCGCCCCTCTCGCAGATGGGAGCAACTTGTCCTGTTGTTTCCCGTTGCTCTGATCTCTCCCTCCTGCTCCCGTGTCTCTTTCCCCACCTGTGGGCTCCGTCTGTGTGTGTCAGCATGTCCCCGCCCCGTCTCTGACTTGCTGTCACTTTCTTCTCTGCCTCCCGCTTGCTCTTCCCTGCCCTTCCCTTCCCTGCGCCCTGTGAGTAGGGGGTGAGGCAGAGCCTGTGCACTTGAGACCCAAATCCCTGAGGTGCTGGTATGGGGGCTTTCAGGGCAGGGCGTGAAAGAAGCCTCAAGGTGTCCAAAGAATCCTTTTCTCCCCTCTCCAGGCAGCCTGCCCACTGCCCTGCTCAGGATCAGCTGGTGCCTCGGGTTCCATGTCCACTTCCCTCCTGAAACCTCCCTCACTGATCATGTCTCAGTTTGTTCCCTTCTCTGCAAACTGGGTTGGACTGTTGGGAGCATTGATGAGGTGCCATGAGACGACAGGCTTTGAAGAGCTTGCTTTCGTAGCCCTGTATCGGGAAGGATGGAGGTGTTAAATAAGCGACCAAATGGATGCCAACCCCTTCTTGGCACCAAGCCTCCCTCAGCTGAGCCCCCTCCCCAGGAGCACTGCAAGCACTGCCCGCCTGTCCCCACACTGCCTCCTTGGGGGGGCGCCTGTCCTTCCCATCCAAGCCCACCACGACCCATGGTTCAAGGTCACCTCCAGCCTGTCTCCTGGAAAACTGCCTCACAGGTTGCATACTGCCTTCTCCCCAAGGCACACCCATCCCCGGGGTCTGGAGGGCTCCAGGTGGAGAGGCAGGGGTGTCCGTGGTGCTTGTCGGGGTGGTGGGGGCCACCCACCTGCAGGCCACAGAAACCAGGAGCAGCCCCCTCGCACCACAGCCTGAGAGCAGCAAGAAGAGAGGAGTGTAACGTCAGGACAGGGGAGCCTGGGGCATACCTCTTGGGCTGCACAGGAGGCCTGGTCCTCCTTTTCTGGGGGCCCGACCTTCTTTGAGCCCCCCTAGATGGAGAACTCAGATTCCTCTCCACTTGAGCCAGTGCCTTCCTTCAGGGCTCCTAGGAGCTCATCTCTCAGGGGCCCCTGGGTTCCAGTCAGAGCGGATCTGGAGCCAGACCCACCTGGATTGGACCCCCATTCAGCCTCTTCTGTGTGTGTGTATTCTTGGGGTCTCAGTCTCCTTGTCTGTAGGATGTGGATGTTGACAGCACCCACTGCCTCCAGCAGCTGAGATGATTGAATTGAATGAGCTGTGTAAGCGCAGACCAACAGGTCAGGGGCTCTCACACGAATCCAGGGACACATGCAACAGAGGGTTATTTCTGGCTCATGTCACTGTCCTAGGAGTGAGTGGCGGGTGCCCCGCTGTGCAGTGACTCAGGGAGGGAACCCCTCTATCCTGTGTGAGTGCCTTTTCCAAAGCTGTGCTGTCCACCATGGCAGCCTCCAGCAGCTCACCTCGCAATCAATTAAAAAAGCAATCACGTTCAACATCCATTTTTTCAGATGCACCGGCCTCATTTTCAGAGCGGAGAGCCACGAGGCTCCGCCGGCTGTCCTGAGCATCACAGTCATGGAACTTGTGGCTGTGGCAGGAAGTCGTGTTGGAGCGTGAAGACGAAGGGTCTCCTATAGTTTCTATTTGCATTGGCCACATTGAGCCATCACAATGGAAGGTGTAGAGGGTCACACGCACATGAGCTGACAGTGGTGACTTTCACTTCTGCCCCATCCCTTGGCTAGAAGCAATGACATGACCCAGCTCAACTTCAGGGGACACTGCAGAGGCATCTGGGTGGCACTCAAGTCCTTCATAACTAGTTACATCTCCTTTTATCCATTTCCCATCTCCTCCTCACCCTTTTCCCTCACCCCACGTGGTCCCAGAAGACAGGGCACCAGTTTTCAAGAGCATGCTCAAAACAGAGGGAATCCTTTTCCTAGAATTCCCTAGCCAACTGCCCCTTGCCCCTCACCGGTCTGCTGAAATTAACCCTGTGGCTCTTCCTGAACCAACTTCTTGGCCAGAAGAATGTCATGTGTCAACTAGCTGTATCTTGGTTTTCTAATCCAAGCAGCAGGGCAGGGGACCTGGGATTGAAGGGGAGAGCAGGGCCATTTCCCCCAGACCCGAGTCTGCTGCCCAAGCGGGAAGGAAGGGTGGGGTGCCCGGAAGCAAAACGCAAAGCTTCCAGAATGCCAGCTGTGCGGGGAAGTGTGCAGCCTGGGAGCTCAGGGCCCTGTAGGGAAGGACGGCTCAGCCGGGCAGGTCTGAGAGCCTGGCACACTGGGCTTCTCCGAAGTGCACAGAATCTCCATGCCTGTCCCCTGGAGCGTCAGGCAACTGTCGAGTCACTGTTGAGATGTTCTGATTCGGGGCCTTTTAAGTTACTGCCATCTCGATTTTCCAAAGGAGTGCACATGAGCAGCTGTGCAGATATGCGACTCCCTTTTTCTGGCGCTGACTTGGATCTTTCTCACCTCCTCATCAGCTCCCTCTGCCTGGTAGCCCTCTCTCCCTCTCCTCTAGCTGGCTTTATCCATTTCAGGTATTTTTCTGCACTTTCCCTGCCTAATAGATGCAGACTGCTTTATTTATTTATTTTGTCAGGGGCGCCCAAGCATTTAGCAGCTACCAATGATCGACAGTACATTTTGCAAACAAGTAATACATTTGAACAGCAATTTGTCTATGAATTGTGACCTTTTGATGATGTATTTGATTTTTCCAGAGAAGTTGGACTTCTTTGTCATCCGAGTTTGATTCATATTTTAAATTTTTTTAAAGCAAATTGTCTGTATAGCACATTGCAACAGGGGGCTGATGGCAAATGCTGTTTCCATGGCCGTCAAGCTCTAATTGATGCCGGTCAGGATACGCAGGGAGCCCCCGGTCCGGGGAGTTAGCAGATCCAGGCCCACACATCTCTGCCCCTGCCACGTTATACTCTGTTTTCTTCATGTTCTATGGGGGGCTTCTTAAAAAGGGATGACTAACGTATGCCTGTGTCTCTTAATGACGCACCTCTCACCAAAGAGGGTATGTGTCCCTGTTTCTACAGATTCTATCCCTTTGGCCTGGGCGTGACGGATCAGCTTCCTACAGAAAAGACTGTGGACACTTGGAATGCCCCAGCCGGTGCTTTCCTTTGTTAATAACCTGAGGACGAAAGAGTGACTCAGAAGCCATCATCATTGTTCACACGCCCAAGAGGTACCACCTCTCCCCATAAACAAAACATCACTGAGATTACACCGTCAGATTTGCCGGGACTCTAGATCCTGGTGTCTGCTCCAGCAGGGTGCCCAGAACACCTCTGGTGGCCGGGCTCCCCTGTGATGTGGTGCGGTCAGGGTGCCTTCTCCTGTCTCAGCCTCCTTGCCCCTCGTGCTTCCATGCCTGGCTGCCATCCCCAGTGCTCTTAGGCCAGGAGGGTGGGCAAGAAGTTGACTTTGTTTCTCCTCTCACTTAAGAGAGTTAGGCTTCTGAGTTTGCAGTGGTCCTTTCAGCCGCTTGGAAGGTGAATGTCAGGAGGAACAACATGCATTTGTTTATTCATCCCAGTGCTTTCTTCTGCACACACACACCAAATTAAAAAAAGAGAGGGAGCTGATCAGAAATAAGCTTAATAATAAGATGAAAGCAAAAGCTATTTTGAGTAGAAGTGAGAATGAAAACATTCAAGGTACAGGATCTTAAAGTTTGATTTGCAAGTTTGGCTCTGAGCTCCAGGCTGTCAGAGAGAAAGGGGGACACTGATCACCATTATCACCTTGTGGAAAGGCCCGCTGATGTTCCGGAGGAAGCAGAGAGTTTCCTGGCACATGAATCGGAAAGCATTTTCTCTTAGAATCCTCACAGGGAGTTATGTTTCTCAATGTGTGGTCCGCAGCCCACTCTGGGACCTATGGAGTCCTGGACACTCACAAACTGATTAAAAGGCACATTCTGAAGCCAGTTCTTAGTAGTGAATGATGCATTCATTGTTTATTTTTGTGGTTGCATATGATGGGTGTCCACTTAGTGATAATTCACTGAGTTATTATGAGTTATTAAATCCAGTTCTCGTAAATTCAATTAGTACATGACTTGATTTTGTGAAGACAAAATTACCAATATCAAGAATGAAAGTCTTTATTTTAATGTTCTGTCAGGAGTCTGACTTCCTGCCGATCGTATGTATAATCCAAGAGTGAAATTTTCTGAATTTGGGTGAACAGTTTATTAGTGAATTACAACGTGGTCTTGAGTTCATGGGGTTTTCAGTCAGTTCTCGTCTCATATTGGTAAATGACGGGTAGAATAACTTTTGGGATTTAATTTTGTTTATCTTTTTTTTTCTTGGTAATTGCTTTGGAAAATGGGGATGGGGAGGGTAAATGAAGGACGAGATCGTTTGCTCCACCTGAGTGGGCCTCAGACAAAAGAGTTGAGAATCACTTGTAAGAGGGACGTGACGAGCGTTTGCGGCATGTAATGCAATGCAATGTAATTCATGAAGAGGACAGAGTAATCCTAAAAGCATATGTACCTAATAAAAGAACGTTGAGCCATATGCAGAAAAAAGCTGGTAACACTGAAAAAAGAAATAGACAAATTCACAACCACAGCGGGAGATTTCAGGACTCCTCTGCCAGCACTTGACGGAACAAACAGAACATGAGAAAGGATGTAGAAGACCTCACTATCAACCATCAGCATCAACTCACGTATCCTAACTGACATTCACACAGCTCTTGAATTCACAAAAGCAGAATACACATTGTTTTTAAGAACAGCAGGAGCACTCACCCAGACAGACCATATTCTGGTCTAAAAATAAAAAGTCTCAATAAATTTAAGTGGCTAGAAGACACACAAATATGCTCTTTGACCACAGCAGGATTAAAATGGATGTCAGTAACAAAAGAAATTTGGAAAATCCCACAAATATTTGGAAAGTAAACATCACACGTCTTAGTGATTCATGCACCAGGGAAGAAAACACTAGGAAAATTAAAAACATTGTTGAACTGAATGAAAATGCAAACAAAACATATTAAGATTTGTCATACACAGTTGAAGTAGCAATTAAAGAGAAATTTATAGCAGTAAAGACTGATAGTAGAAGTTCTCAAATCAGTGAGCTCACCTTCTACTTTATGAAGCTAGAAAAAAATAGGGCAAATTCAATCCAAAACAGTCAGAAAGGAGGAGTAAAGATCAGAGAAAAAAACTGAAATAGGAGATAAGCAAAAATAAGAAAGTTAATGAAATAAAAAATTAGTTCTTTTTGAGATCAATACAATTGGTAGGTTTCTAGCTGGACAGATAGGGAAAAAAGGCACACATTCAAGAGTGAAAGAGAATATAGAATTATATTTCAACCTCTGTATAACCTATACTATAATTGTTTGCAACTTCCATAATGTTAGAAAAACAATGTTAATTCAATAGCATTTTTTAAAAAATGAAGAGGAAAAACAATGACAGAGGAGGCATCACTACATGTCCTACAGATAATAAGAATAATCACAGCACTTTTATGCTAATGTATCCACAATTCAAATGAAGTGAGCAAGTTCCTTGGAAAACACAAATGATCAAAGCTCACTCAAGAAGGAATAGGCAGCCTGAATACATTTGTTTAAAAAGTTAAATTTGTGGTTTAAAATTCTCCCACAAAATAAAATAAGCAAAAGCACTCCTGACTCAGCTGGCTTTATGGTTGCTTTCTATTTGCCATTTAAGAAGAAATAGTATACAACAACTCTTCCTGCAAATTAAAGAGAAGATAATCCGACTTAATTTACGAAGTTAGTGTTATCTGATTCCCAGACCACACAAAGACTTTGCAAGAAAAGATGACTACACACTAACTTCTCTTTTGGATATAAATCCTCAGCAAAATTTTAGCCAGTTGGTAATATATAAAATTATAATACATAATGAGCAAGTGGGTTTTATGCCAGGATTTAAAATATCGGTTAATGTCATTGACCACATCAGCAGGTTAAAAAGAAAAATGGTATGATCACTTCAACAGATGCAGAAAATGTAGCTGACAAAATTCAACACCTAGTAATGACTAAAAACTCTTAGTAAACTAAGTATAAGAAGGAACTTCCCTAGGCTACAAAAGTTTAAAGCTAATTTCCTACATAATAGTGAGAAACTGAAAGTTTTCGCTTATACTGGAAACAAGGAAATTATGTCTGTATTTACTGTTTCTATTCATCATTGTCTGTGTAGTCTTAGACAACACCATAAGTAAGAAAAAGAAATAAAAGGCATATGGATTGGAAAGAAAGAAGTGAAACTGTCTTTTTCCCAAAGTGACATTATCCTCTACATAGAAAAATCAAAGCATCTACAAAAGAACTATTATAATTGACATATGAGTTTAGCAAATTAACATACGAGTTTCTGCAGGACAGAAGGTTGATATATAAAAGTCCAGTGTATTTTTATACATATCAAGAATAACTGTAATTTAAATTTTCAAAATCTATATTATTTTAATCAAATGATATTTTTAAAAGTGCATGTATATACATGGAGCATATAAGACATTGTTGAGAGAAGTGAAAGATGAAAATAAATGAAGAGGTATAGTACACTATATTCATGAATCGCAAGTCTCAGTATTGTCTTCCTGCATTTAAGTATATATTCAAAACAGTCCTAATCAAAATCCAAGCATGATTTCTAAAATAGACATCGATAAGTTGATTCTAAAATTTATATAGACATATTAAATCACCACAAAAATTGAAGTACTCACATGATATGCTTTCAAGACTTATTCTAAAGTTTTAATAAATCAAGACCGAGTATTGGCATAATCTATAATTGCAAATTATAGATTGATGAAGTAAAATATAGAATCCAGAAATAATCATACCACATGTTCTCTTGAATTTGACTCAAGGCAATGCCCACGTGACAAAATGTGAATCTTAATCCTTACCTCTCATCTCAAAAAGCAGACCAAACCAAAACTAAACAAACAAAAAGTACAAAAAAATTCCTCAAAATGGATCCCAGGCTAAATTACGAAACTTCTAAAGAAAACATAGGAGAAAAATCTTCATGACCTTGCATTAATTGGGAAAAGATTAAAACAATAAAATGCAAGACATGAACCAAATAGAAGAATAACCCTTCAGAAGACTTTAAATGTAAAACATTTACTCTTCAAAAAAGCCTATGAAGGAAATGAAAGACCAAGCCACAGACTGGCAGATCATATTTGCAAAACATACATCCAGTCAAAAATTCGTACCCAGAATATAAAAAGAACTCAATAATAAAAAGAAAAGTGACTTGATTTTTATTTAAAAGAACATGATTTGAACAAACCTATAGAAAGAAAATACATGAATTTCAAATGAACACATGACAAAATACTCAATATTATCAGTCATTACGGAAATGCAAATTAAAACCCCTGCATGCTCATGTAATTGGTAGCTATGACTATTAAAGTAGATGGACAGTGACAGGGGCAGATAAGAGTGAGGAAACACTGAAATTCTCATGTATAGCTGCTGGGAATGCAGAGTAACTCACAGCTCTGGAGAAGAGTGTGGCCATTTCTTAGAAACGCACCCTTACTGGATGACATGCAGCTGTTTCTAGGTATTTACCTAAGAGAACTCAAAGCAGAGGGAGTAGCCCTGAACCCAGAAACAGCACTGCTGTGCATCAGGGTTTGAACGGATAAACATGGCGTGGTGGCCGTCAGCGATGAGAAGCAAGAATAAGAAGGCATCTCTAAGGTGCTGAGTGAATGGAGAGAGCTGAATGCACGAAGGCAAATATTTTCTATGCATTCGTTTCATTTATGTAACATTCTAGGACAAGACAGAACACAGGCTAGGGAGCAGAGGGCGGGAGGAGGGAACTGACTCCCAAAGGGCACAAGAAATTGTCATAACGAAGTTTTAGTCTCAGTTGCTCGAATCGGAGGACTTGGAACCAGGTGAGAAATTTTCAGGGTTCTTCCTGCCCCAGTGCCTCTCTCGGTTCTGCTCTTTCCTCCGTGAGCCCAGGTGCAGCTTCACATCCTTCAGTTTCTGTGACTGGACTAAGTCTGGGGCCGGGATTGCCCTATGCCCTCCACCCACTGACACACAGAATGGAGACACTTTGGGCAGGTGGGGCCAGGACATCGCCCCCTCTGTGCCCATCTGGTGACATGGGATCCTCCTAGCTTGCTGGGAAATAGAGATTCTCGTAATTCCTGGAACACGGGCTGGAAACACTACACTAGCAAGTAGACTCTAGAATGTGATACAGTGGATTTCCATGTCACAGGTGTTTTGTATGTAGTTGTCTGTAAGTAGGATGAAGAGAAGTGTTTGCAGTCCACGTACCTGTGTGAGTGGGAAGTCTGGTGTCAAGGGATGCGGCTGTCTCACCTCCGTGTCACAGGCACGTGATGCTCTCACCTCCATGTTACAGGGCTGTGACACTCTCACCTCCATGTCACAGGGATGTGATGCTCTCACCTCATGTCACAGGGACAAGATTGTCTCACTTCCATGTCAAGGGATGTGTCTGTCTTACCTTTATGTCGCATGGATGTGATGCTTTCACCTCCATGTTATAGGGACACGGCTGTCTTGCTTTCATGCCACAGGGATATGACACTCTCATTTCCATGTCACAGGGATGCTACTATCTTACCTCTATGTGACAAGGATGTGACAGTCTCACCTCAGTGTCACAGGGATGCAGCTATCTCTCCTCCATGTCACAGGGAAGCGAATGTCTCACCTCCATGTCAAGGGACGCAGCTGTCTCACCTCCATGTCACAGGAGCATGGCTGTCTCACCTCCATGTCAAGGGACGCAGCTGTCTCACTTCCATGTCACAGGAACATGGCTGTCTCACCTCCATTCCTTCTGGTAGTCGTGACAGAGATGCCAGGGTGAGTGACACGGACTTGGTTTCCTCTGCTCTGAAAATCACCTGTCACTTTTCAGAATGATTATTGCTTTTATAAATGATGGATGTTCGTTATTTTACATTTTGATGTGTTTTATAAAAGTATGAAGAGAAAAAATAGAATCTCAGACATCAAAAATCCTGTCACCTCTCCTGCCCCCAAGTAAACTCCTTTGACATGAGGTCGCTTTGATCCTGAGTCTCCTTCCACATGGGTGTTTACAAAAAAGCCTTCTGAGAAAAGAAAACAGTTGTGTGATTTCAGACAGGCCCCTCACTTTTCTGTGCTCTGCCACCTCCCCTCTAAAAAGGGGCCCAGCCCCGGCAGCACAGAACTGCCCGGAGACGATATGGGAGCCTGGCCACAGGTGGGCACGGGACACCCTCGCCTCTCCTGGTGATGGACGGAGCGCATGCATCAAGGCTGAAGGCAGGCGGGTCTGCGGCCTGGCAGGGAATGAGTGCGCCCCTGGTCAGAGAGGGGTGCCCAGCCGGCACAGGCAGGGTATTTACAGAGTGGTGGGTAGAGCTCTATGAGACCTACAAGGGTGGGGAGTGCCGGTCACAGGAGCACTGGCCCCGAGGTCTGAGGAGGCAGGGGCTGGGGACTGGGATGATCAGGGGGCTGGTGGGCAGGGCTACTGGACAGGAGCTGTGGCCTTTGGCAAAGCGACCCGTGTGCCAGAGCCAGGCCTCCGTGCCTGCAGCTGCCACGCTCCAGTGCCCCGCAGCCCGACTCAGGCCTATTCTCTCCTCGGGCGGAAATAAGTAACAAATGAAATCTAAACCCAGTGAGATAACAACATGATTGATTTGTTTGTTGTGTATGTATGTACTTAAAGTTTTTATCAACCGTAACTAACCAAAGGTGAGAGATCTCACCAAGGGCTTGAGGTAGGGCTTGAACCTCACTGCCCTCACCTGGGACCCAGCTGCATGGAGCTGCTCTCGCATGTGAGGAAGACACGGGGACACCTGGCAAGTTTTGCAGAGGATGGTTAGGGGAGGCTGTCGGAGACGTGATGATGGACTGGATTCTGGAAGGATGAGTGGGATCAGGTGAGAGAAGAGGGCCAGGGCACCTCGATGAAGGAGAGGACCTCAGGACGTGTGGCTGCAGAGCAATGCCTGGTGCTCCAGCGAGGCTGCACCGATGCAGAGGGTGGGGCGACCGGGTCTTGGAGGCTCTTCAGTGCTCCTTGGAGATGCCATTCCCGACTCCCAGAGGCTAGGGACCTGGCGCCCGGCGTCTTGGTGCTGCCGGAGGACCGGGTTTCCTCAGGATTCTTGGAGGGCACCTCTGAGAACCACTTAGCTCTGCGGGTGAGCCCCGGGTGAAGGTCCCCGAAGGTGTATCAGCCTGCCTGGGGGGCGTGATTTTGCAAAGGTGGGGAGCACTTTAGAGACACGGTTCCCTCGAGGGGCTCGGAGTCTGCCAGCCCCCAGCTGCTCCTGAAGGAGCAGGCAAAAGGCTGCTCCTGGAGATGCCGCGGAAGAGCAGGACCTCTGCGTGGAGTTAATTACCGACTGGTAATGTGGCAGGAAATAGGGCCCCGAGGTCCAATTCCACCCTCGGTAACATTTGGACATTTTATGGAAGATGCCGTAGTTTACGACAATGCACAAAACAGGTAATTGTTTAGCAAAATGTGCCTGTCAGAACGCAGTGACCTCTGTGAATCATATTCCGTTCTCGGTGTCTTCTTATGGAAATGAAATGCACTTCTGTTCTTTTTGCTGAACTCCTCTTGTCCTCCCAGAATAACCGGAAAATGGATGACTGGGGCAGCTTTTGATTTTTTTTTTTTGTAGGCAGTGTGCTGGGAAAACGTGTAATCAGGTTTGCAGAGATATTTCCAAAGCCTGGAAAATTAGAATCAGGATGGTGAGACAACGTCCGGACGCCCTCCGTGATGGTCAGCTCCTCCTCGAGGGCAAGGCGTGCCGGACAGGCCGAGGGGCGCTGGAGCGGGCGCTGGGGTGATATGAGTTTCTCCTCCTTTGCTAGATCTCTGTTCAGTTACCCATGTTCTTGCTGCACAGAGGGGTGCAATAATCAGTGCCCGAGAAAAGAGTTAGGAAAGGAGGAAATCAGGGTAAAGAAGGAGAAAGAGAAAGCCACACAGGGGCGAGGCTAGTCCATGGCAAGCTGCCGTATGTCCTCTATGGTTCTTGGAAATTTGACTTGGAGCTTGTTAGCTGCAAGACGCAGAGGGGAACTAGCCTGTCGCCACCAGTGGACAGACGAATTGGAAGTGCTTGATCTCCCTAAACCAGTCGGTAGGAGGGGAGGAGTAGAGATGAGGTTGGGTGGCCGGGGGGACCCTGGGGTAGGAGGGGACGAGTAGAGATGAGGTCGGATGGTGGTGGCATCCACCCTGGAGAACCTGGTGGTCCTTGCTCACAGCATGGGGACAAAGGGTGGAGCCATTCACAGGAAGTGTCCTGGGAGCTGCTGCACTAGGGGATTCATGTCCCATTGGGCCACCAACCAGGCAGTCATTCACCTTAGGGAGAGCCTGAACGTGTCCCTCCTGCCACCACAGTGGGTGGGGCACTGAGGGCACAGAGGAAGCAGGACGGGGAGGTTAGGGACACTCAGCATAGTGACGGCAAATTACAGGAAGGTGCAGGCAAGGCCATGACGTGAAGCTGGTCACAAATGCGGCTTCCTGGGCCCCACGCAGGCCTGCAGAGTCCGAGTCTGGAAGGAAGGCCGGAAGCCTGTCTTCCCGGAGCTGCAGGTGGTCTGGTAAAGCTGAGAGGCCCTGGGTGTGGTGAGGGGATACAGCATCCATGGAGATCTGCTGAGGGCAGGATCTCAAATGTGCCCAAGCAAATGTGCCCGCTGCAGCCTGAGATGTGAGGCTGCTGAAACGCGGTGGCCAGGCCCACCAGGCAGCAGGGGGCTCGGAGAGGGATAAGGTGGGAGTGACCCCCTGGCTTCCCTGTGGGGCACCCGGAGGTGGGCGACCAGCTCTCCCTGGAGGAGCTGGGAACTGGGTGTGGGCTCACTAGGAGCTGGGCAGGAGCTGCAGAGACATCCTGTCACGTCCACAGGCCTGGCGTCCTGAGAGTTTCTTCCGTCACACTAGGGTTACTCCAGGCAGAGCCATTATTCCATGGGGCTTCGTGAGATTGTCACGAAGGGGTCCTCCTCCTTTCCGGGGACCCTGGTGTTCAGAGTGAAGGCTGCCATGCCGGGCCACCCCGGGCCCAGCGTTTGGGCTCTGATACTCAGGCAGCTTTGTGCCATCTTTTAGACCAGGTTAGGAGCCTTCTGTGGGATCTTATCGAAGGGTCCCTGCATGTCAGTGACAAAGCCCTGCTCACTCACACAGGACTGAACAAAAGGGAACTTATTGTCCCAGGTGACTGATGGTCATTTGAACCTTCAGGTGCGCGGTCTGAGACTCAAGCACAAGCTCCGCATCTCCCCCGCTCCCCAGTCAGTGCTCAGCTGGCTGCCTCCTGCGCTCACCCCGCGGGTGAGGTGGCGCGGCCTCCCTCCTGCCAGCTTAGCGGTCCTGGTGGAAGGCCCCCACCGAGGGCAGGGTGGGGTAACTGCACAGGACCTCTGAGAGCTGGGGCGTGGGCCCGTGACAGATTGTCCTGTCATACCAAGCGAGCTCACACCATTTCCTCCAAGGGCTCAGGTGCGTCCCCCTGGGTATCAGACGTAAGATTCAGAGGGCCCGAGTCGGGCAGCTAGGGGAGCAGGGTGCCTAGCAGATTTTTGGCTACTTCCACCAAGTGGCAGGATGAGGCCACAAGCTGCCTGGTGAGGACAGTGAGCTGGGACTGCGCGTGGTCTGGGGCAGGGGCTTCGGTCCCTGGGGGATGGGTCGTCTTGCCAGTGCCAGGGCTAAAGACCGGCTTGGTCACATGGGTCTCTGGTAAAGGAGTAGATGATAACATCTCGTGGGACATGTTGAGCACAGGAGCTGTGTGTACGACTGGACAGGTGACAACAGGACCATGGCTCTGAGATCCAGAGGCTGAGTCTAGTTGCTGCATTCTGCCAGGGGTCCCCGCGGCCCACCTTCCAGCCACGCGCCAGCTCACACGGAGAGGCCCTCCTGCACCCCCAGGTCCTGCCATCATTTATCCTTCCACTGGGGCTACAAGGCAGGAGCCCCGAGCCTGGGCCCTCATGGAGCCTCCCGGTGGCTCTCCCAGCTGGGCTTGGTGAGGGAGACCATCCTCATCCTCTTAGAGCTCCCAAGAGCATGCCACTGGGGACCACCCAGGGACACCCACAGGACAGCCAGCCTGGGCCCCAGGCCTGTCTGGAAGCCCACAGGCGCCCCCACCCCACACTGGGCTTATCTCTTACTGCCTTGAGCAGAGGAAGGGGCCTGGGCAGGACCAGAGTCCCTGGGTGGGAAATTATGCCGTCCTCTTTCTGACTAACCAAAAGCACAGCTCTTCGGAAAGGGGGAGAATGCAATTCCGTGATTGGTTTCAATTAAAGATTTGCTACTATTTGATTAAGATGTATTATTGATTTGGGATTGTTCCAAGCAGGCCCCGACGCGCTTCCTGAGGGGCCGGGGCTGGGAGCTGATCGGCGCCAGGCGGGCTGGGAGCTCTGGGGGCCCGCTGCACCTACTTCTTTTCCACAGGCGTGGCTGTGACCATGTCCCTGCTCCAGCCAAAGCCCTGTGGCCGGCAGGAGAAAGGTAACCTGGTCAGCCTTGCTCCAGGCCCTTCCCAGTTGGGGGATGGGGACATGCCACTGTCCCTAGGCCTGGTGTCCGGGCTCCAGTCCCCCTGGGCCTCACCCCATCGCCTTGCATCCTGTCCCCTCTCCTGAATTCCATTTGGATCCTTCTACCTTTCGTCTGTCTGTCCTCAGGTTATTCTGAAGGGCCTTCACTTACACTCTCATGAGGCCCAATTCCAGTCCCAGGTGCCTGTGTGGTCTATCTCCTCCAGATCCCAGGACACGGCTCAGGCCTGGGGCATTTCAGGAAGCTGGTGGGGACCAGCTCTCCCCAGGCTCCTGGAACCAGCAGCCCCAGTCAGTCAGGAGGCACCTCCACCTGCCCAGAGGCCTGAGCAGACCTTTGCCGGCTGCTGTGAGCACAGGGCAAACACCTGGGCAGTGAGGAGGCTGGGAGGTGAGTCACACCTGGTCTGCATGTCCGGAGGCACTGGACTGGCCCGCGTGCATGGGAAGTAGCGGAAGTCCACCCAGAAACTCAGTTCCCTCCCCAGCTGTCTGGTGTGGTGCTCAGGTGAGCTACTCAGGGAGGAACTACATTTCCCAGAGGCCCCCTGCACACAGGTGTAGTCATGCGACGCCTCTCGCTCCACCAGTGGCAAGCAGCAGCGAAACCTGGGTCTCCAAGTCTGAGGCCTGGGGGCCATCAGGCTGCAGGGAAGACACCTGTCTCTGTCTCTCCCTGTGTGCCCAGAGCGCGTGTACAGGGCGGGAGGAAAGAGTTCTTCTAGGCTAAACCTGCAAAACTGTTTATTTCCAACAGCAATTGGCACTGCCTGCGGGGGAAGCGTGAGTTAGGGGCAGGAAACTTCACGGAGAGGGTGTGAGGGTGGAGGAATACGAGAGATGCTTGCAGCTGATAGAGGGAGGGCATGGAGGCATGTGGGGGAGAGAGGCCCAGGGAGTCAGACCCCCAGGGCCAGGCCTGTCCCGCTTCCTCTGGGCAGGCTGGATGGTGGTTCTGTTTACAGAATCAGAAGGGCACACTTTGGGGTGGATAGGGCCAGGGGACAAGTGGGCTGGCCCCACTGAGGTGAGACACCACCGGCCGTCCCGTGGCGACGCTGAGAGGCAGTGAGTTCCCCCAGGAGCCCGAGGAGACAGGTGGAGCTTGTGGGAAGCACGGGCACCGCTGGGTGAGAGGCCGTGGACATGGTCTCAAAGGCATTAGGAGGCTCATGTGGGCCCTGAGCTGGGGGTCTGGATTTTCGCGTCGCCAGCTCACCGGAGGCCAGGAGGCTGGAGCAGAGGGGTGAGCCTGGAGGCACGGAGGCCTGTGGCGACCCTGCTCCAACAGTCCGAGAGGGTGTTGGAGGCGGGAGGGGAGAGGAGGGAAATCCACTCTGAGGACCTGTGATGGGGTGGGGAGCTCCGGGCAGGGAGGGGCCGGGACCCAGAGGCCGCTTTGCCGCAAGCGGGGCTGTAACCTCTTGGAGGCACCCTGCAGGTGTGGATTTAAAGTGGGCTTTCTAGCAGCGCTCGGCTGTCTGTACGTCATACTCAAAGCAATTTATTCCTCCCTCCAAATCATAAAAGTGCGCTGGTTCCCGGGGAGAGCAGCACTCTGGCATTCGTAGCTCTCCTGATCTCCAGCAGCCGATGGGGCCGTGGCTTCTGAACCAAGAACGAGCTGAGCGTCCAGGCTCTTCCCACGTTGCTCGCGACACGAGCTCGGCTGCGGTTTCCACGCTGCATCCGGATGGTCGTGCGCGGGCTCCCGACGGACTTTCTGCCTGGGTTTCCCCAGACCAGCTCTGCGGTACAGATTCTGCTCCTTGACTCCTGGTCACTCTCCAGCCTGCAGGTGAGAAGGGAGCCTGTGGTGTCACTGGCGGGACCGCGGCCACGTGCGCACGTTCTGGGCTGCCTGGAGGGTGAGGCCCTCTGAGGCGGCAGCAGGACCCAGGCGGCCTTCGCCACTTACCTGGATTCTCCAGGCCTCTGTTCTCACTTGCCAATTGGGGCCACGCGTGCCGGTCACCCAGGCTTGGCCTCCCAGCCGGCCCCTGCTCGCTCCCTCACGGTGCCAAGCCCTCCGAAGGCCAGGCTTCGGGCCGGCCGTGCCAGGGGCTTTCAGATTTGGCTGCGGCCTGTCATAGCTTGGCCTTCAAGCCCCCCAAACGTCATCTCCGTCTCAGCAGGCTGCACCCCTTCCTGGGCTCACCCACTCCCTCTCGGCAGAGCTGTCGGTTACACTTGTGCACTTTGCATGATTATTGTCCTCACAGAGACTGAGCGGCACAAAGACAAGTTTGTCGCCACTGTGAGTCCAGCACCTCGCATGGCGCCCACCCCCCACCCTGCCCCAGGAAACAAGTGATTGATCTTCTGCTTTGGGTTGAACCTTTCCTGGGTCACAGAACACCTTGCAAACCTGAGTCAGGCTCTCCAAAATTGCACACGATCAGTCACACACAGGGACCCTCCTCCCTTCTGAACTCATCGTGTCCCCCCAACCCCTCGTCAAAGGCTCAGTCTGCAAGGCACCGGGATCTGTGTGGGCCTTTGCTGACACCCTCCTGGGCCGTGGAGGTCCAGCTTGTTTTAGGCGGCGGGGGGCCCTGTGTGGCCCTGCGGCTGCGCTCCCGGGGGAGTGTCAGAGGGTCGGAGAAAGCACGGGACTGCGAGGCCGGCTCGAGGCCAGGAGCCTTTGGGCTGTGCCTGTGATTGAATCCGAGCTACCCAGCATGTGTCTTCTTCCAGGGCTTTGCCTGGAGCCTGCGTCTGACATCTGACCCCTCTGGGAGCTGACTTAGGAGGGCAGTCTCCGTACTGCAGCAGTAAAAAGGGGCGTCCGGTGTCGTTTGGACAAGCTGCTCTGCACCAGGCGTGGACAGTGTGGCGTGGGCCCCCCAGGGCCGGACAGTGGACGGGAAAAGGACGCAGCCCGGGTTCCCTCCAGCAGGAGGGTCTTCTGTGAGTGTCTGGTGCTGGGGAGAGCAGTGGCTGCTGAGAGGACCAGGGCGGCCGCTCGCAGGAACTCCCCGGGGGCCTGACCCTGGCTTCACGGGCGGGCTGTGCGTCGTGACAGGAGCCAGTAGGACCCACAGGGTCCAGGGTGTGGACGCCAGCACTGCACGGGGCCCAGCAAGCATGGCCGCGGGTGGGGGCCATGACAGAGCCCACACTCCAGAGGAGTCTGCAGTTGGGCCTGGCTGAGGGGCTCGGCCACGGCTCCCCTCTGTCCTCACCGAGGAACCGGGAGGTCACTCCCACGAAGGCTGGGGAAGCTGCTCTGGGCCCTGACTCAGCTCTGTGGCTTCGACCTTGTCATGGCCTGGTCTGCGCTCGGCCTCCGCTGTGCCCCGGCTCCCCTCGCAGCACTGGGCCTGGAGGCTTCTCCCCGCCGTGCTGATGGCGGCAGCATGGAGACCCTACCCTGGACCGACCGGTGCTGCTTCACTTCCTGCCCGGAGTTCTGTCTGGAAACGCGTCCCCCTCTGAGTCCAAACAGGGCACCATGCTTCCTGTGCAGAGCCCAGAAACGTCCCCCGAGGAGCAGCGGCCCAGGAGCAGCTGTGGCCCTGTCGTCTGGCCACGTCCCACCACGAGAGCGGTGAAACACTCCGTAAACGACACCGTGTGCGAATGGCTGGAGCAATCGTGACTGACCGTGGAGAGCAGCGAGGCTGGGGCGTCTCAGGTGTGCCCCGCAGGCCCAGGGAAGGCTGGCCTGGGGGAGAGCAGGCCACCTGGAGGCACAGGATGTCGCTCAGACATCTGGATGCGTCTGGCGCGGGTTGGGAGGTGGATGGCCGGCAGCCCGGTGTCCTTCCCTGATTGGAATCATGTGCCGTCTCGCTTGGCTCCTTTTGGGAAACGCTGTCCCAGTTTGACTGCGGGTCTCCCTCCCCAGCGCCGCGGCTTCCTTCCAAGCTGCTGGTGTTGTAAGTTCTAAGAGCTGGCCCCACTCCCCGGTTCTCACCCGGAGAGGAGCTGTCATCCTCCTAGCGGCCTTACCAACCTGCAGCGGAGACAGGACACGGTTCTCACTGGAGGAGGCCGAGCGCACGGGGCCGTGAAGCGAGATGCAGCGACGGGAGGTGTGCCCAGAGGAGGGCTTTCTTCCACTCAGCTGCCACTTCTGGCGACGGCAGACGCCACGGTCGGCGTCTCCCTTGTTCCTGTGTGAACACACTCTTGTGGGAGCAGTGTGACATGTTCTCGCCCCCAGCGTGTCTCCGGCACATGGGGCTGCCCGGTCGTCAGACGCTCCCCAGGGATGACGGGGCTGCTGTGGGCGAAGACAGCGGGGCCAGCGCCCTTCAGAGAGTGGCTTGTGCCACCAGGCTCATCTTTTGCGCCTCCCCAACACCCCTGCTGTCCCCCGCTCCGCCCCCTGCACCCCTGCCTTGGCTCTCTGACAAAAGTGAGTAAGGACGTTGGTTTCTGACTGTGGGCGCGGCGGGGAGGAAGGGCTCCCAGCCACAGGAGCTGGCTTCTCTCCCTCTCAGAAAGTGGGGCGAGGGCTGTGATCCCAAGTCCGGGATGGGGTCCTAGGGCCAGTGGACGTGAAGGTGGTGGGACCTGCCCGGTGACGGGATGGGGAAGGGTCTGAGTCATGGCCTGTTAGTATCATTTCAGCTTCCTGGGGAGAAGCACGAGAAGAGAAGTGACGCAACCTCCCTGGCCTGTTTCCCTCGGTCCACGTGGATGGGCCCAGGCCCCCGCCTCTCGGGATTAGGCAAGGTTGCTACGCCAGGGGCCTCTGTGTAGTGGATCACAGGCATTGGGGTCCTCAGGACCCCCACTCCTGCTCCTTAGGATGCAGATCCTCAAGTCCTGAGGCTTCCTTTCTCTTGGGGTCATGCTGATGGCTGCTGCAATCTCAGCTCTTCAGCCCCAGAAGGACTCGATCTGAGGGAGTCAGCGAGGCAGAGGCAGGGGTGGGATCAGACACCTCTGCAGGTTCTGGTCTGTTTGAGGCCGGTGGGTTCATACCTCCCACACATGTGCACGGACTCACACAGGCAAAGGGAGGGAACCTCGGACCCACCGGGTGCTCGCAGGGTGCGGCTCTGAGCTGGATGCTCTCTGAACAGTGTTCTGTCCTGGAAGGGTGGGCCTGGCGTGACCCGTGTTGCAGAGCACACTGGAGGCTCCCTCAAGCCCAGACCGAACTGGACTGAGAACCGGGTCTTCGTGGCTCTGACTCCTGGTGTCGGACGTGCAGAATGAGGCCCCGGCACCCCTTTTCCCACAAGCCATGGCCCCCAGTAGAATGGTGGCTGCTGGGGCCAGTGTCACTGTGAAGCTCTCCCCTCCTGTTCCGGGATGAAGTTAGTCCCTGTCGTGGGCATGGCAGCAGGGGGTTTGCTGTGGGGATGCTGGTGCCCCTCACAGGTGTCTATCTGTGGTCACCGTCCCGTTCCTCACCTGCAGGGTGGGTGCTGGGGCCAGGCTGACCATCCTTGCTGTCCCGCTCCCTAGGGAGCCTGAACCCGCAGCTGAGAAGCGGAGGGCAGGACTGTGTCCCCCGACACTCCCCCTGCTCCTGCCCCCGGCCCTAGCTTGCACCACACCCCATGCAGGGCACCCAGTGTCTCCCTCCCACCCAGCAGCCAGCCCGCCTGAGCCCAGAGCACCGAACGCACACGTCACACGCCTTGCGCCCCGGGCGAGGCTCCCTTACCAGCGTCTCCAGCGGGGGCGCTTCAGCCTCTGCCCGTAGTCCCGAGACGGGAGGTCACCCCTGTACCAGCCATCAGGGACTGTCCAGTCAGTTACCGTGGTGACAGTGTTCTCGTGTGCCAGTGTTTGTGATTTAAATATTTTATACACACACATTATAAATTATACACATCAAATTGTATGTGCTTGTATATGGGTTTATGAGCATGAGACCTAAGAGTCACATGTCACAGCAGACACGGCATGAACTGTCAGGTCCGTGCTCCTATGTGCACTGCACGTTCTTGGATGCTGTGTACGGCCTATTAATACAGCATATTCACTCCACACACGCTTCGTATATGTTCACATACATTGAGAGTTTCGTGCGCGTGGGTCTCCTCTCTGCTGCTCGCCGTGCATCTGGACAAACAGCTCTTCTGTGCCCAGAGCAGGAACCGACACAGGAAACGAGAACTTTTTCAGTCACCAGCGAAAGACGCCGCGTGGTCCTCGCTCGTTACAATGGGGCTGTGATGTCCACGTGGTGGGGTCTTTCACCTACGACAGCGGCCAGCACGGCGCCCATGTTGGCGTGAGGACACCAGAGCCTCCATCCCACTGACCCCACGGGGCCTGCACTCTGTGCCGCCTTCATAGGCTGGTGCTGAAACATCTGGAATTTGGCCATCTTTATAGGCAAAGAGGCTACTTCTAGAACTTTCTATTGGCTTAGCTTCATGCTGCATGGGTCGCAGGCATCGTGCAGGCCTGGAGAAGGGACAGGAACCAGTAGCAGCTACTGAGCAAGAGACGTACATGGGGGAGACGGGACCGGAGACCAGAGGCAGAGTGGAGTGTGTGGGCCCACGCGGAGGAGGCGGCTTTCTCCTCTCAGCCCCCAGCCACTCCCTAGTCCCGGTGACCCCCACTCCCCACCTGACACATCCCACTGCCTGAGGATTTCACTGTTACTGCCTGACCCTTCCACCAAATCCTGTGGGACTCAAGTTCTGATCCCCATTTTACAGATTGGCACAGTGAGGCCCTGAGGGCTAAACTCATGAGGGTGAAGGCAGCGCCCCAGACACACGGGCTGAGCAAATCACTCAGGAAGGGTCGAACGCTCAAGGGCCAAGCAGACGCTTTTACAGATGAGGGCGCTGAGGGAGCCGGGGCAGCCAAGCGGCCCAGGCTGGGACCCAGGAGGTGCCCTGCACCGCCGTTTCCCCCGGAACAGTCTCTGCGGCATGTTCACGGCTGGCGGAGTAAACTGGACATCAAGAGTCATAGCTTCCTAGCTGAGAAGGGATTGAACCTGGACTGGAACCCAAGCCTGTGGGACTCTATAAAGTCCCCTGGTGGTTGACACCCAGAAAGGAGTGAGTGAGAGGCCCTCCAAGGGAGAAGAGATGGGACAGAGGAAGAGTCGGTGGAGACAGAGCCAGAGAGAGACAGGCGGCCGGGGCGGGAGAGAGAGGTCCACCGGGGAGGTGGAGAAGAGACTGTCAGGGAGACAGACAGAGGAGGACGCACTGGGACAGCGAGGGGACCGGGAAGGAGCCAGACTAGCTGGGGGGTGGGGAGGTTGAAGTCAGGGCAGTGCCCTGGGGACATGCCCCCTCCCGTCCCGTCTTCTCCTTGAAGGACTCTGGACTGGAGAGGGTTTTGTGGGACGCAGCACTGGGCCAACAGGGAGGTGGGTCCAGAGCTGTTTGTGGACACTTGCCACCCAGTCAACTTCATGGCCTTGGCCAGCAGCTGCAAAGCCATTTGGAAGCAGCTGGGAGAACAGCCACGTTTTCCCGGCAGGTTTCAGGGTGGGGAGGCGGGGAGGATTCCCAACAGGCAACCCACAGGAAAACCCATCACACCCCAAACCTTCCGTCTTTCCCCAAACCCAGTGAGAACACCCACTGTGCCTGGATGGGAGAGAAGGCCAAACCCTGTGCCCTCGGAGGCTGAGTGGGAGGCGCCCTGGGCTGGGGTCCGCAGGCCAGGGTCGGCTTGCCCTTCACCTCGGGGCCTCCTGGCCCAGAGGAGCCCCTGGCTCTCTGACCTCGGCAGGCTGCGGCCTACACTCTCCACGTCCAGTGTCCTCCGCCAGCCGTGAACACACCGCAGACACTGTGCCGGAGGAGACGGAGTGCAGGGCACCTCCTGGGTCCCAGCAGGGGCCGCTTGGCAGCCCCTGCTCCCTCAGCGTCCTCATCTGTAAAAGCGTCCTCTTGGCCCCCGGATGTTCCAGCCCCTTCTACTTGATGGTGAGTGGTTTGCTCAGCCCGTGGCTCTCATAGAAAATTCCAGATAATCCCACACCTTTAGCACAGCACAGGTGGGCGGGGCTCAGAATTCTCCACCCGCCGGGGTTTGAGGCGGATGGTAGGCGGAGTGGGGTGAGGGAATTTCCCCGGTTGACTCCAGGAGCATTTCTTCGGATGCTCAGCGAGGGTGCTCCAGGCCCAGCTCTTGACCCAACTCGCCTGCCTTTCACACTCAGATAGTCACACACACGCTAATATTGCAGCTCACACTCCCCCTACATTCTCTCACACACACACATGCGTGTGCACACATGATATGAAAGCAAAAGCTCATCTTTCCATGAGCCAAGAGGGGCTCTTCTGTTTATCTTGGAACAGGCTCCAGGCCGTGAATTCCCCCTCCTGGGAGCTGCCACGTGCCGAGAAGAAAGGGGCCAGGAGAGGCTTTCTCCCTGGTAGGGGGAGAACAGAGAAGCAGAGTCAAGTTGCAACAAGGCGGGTGGGAGTGTCCTGGCTCGCTGGGTGGCTGGCCTGCAGGGAAGAGCTAGCGCCCTGGAGGGCCCTGTTGATGCTTCCACCCCGGGAAGCAGCAGCGCTCCTAACGTTGATCTTGGGATCTCAGGTTTCTCTTCCCTTTATTTCTGGATCATGCTTCCATGACTGTGCCAGAGGGGTGCATGTCTGTGCAAGGAAGCAGAGCCAGGAGACCCTGTCACCGCTGGATGCCAAGAGGCTGACGCCCGTCAGGAGCTGCCACACTTGCGAGCGGTCACGACCGGGCCGTGTGCAGGTCTGTCGCCTGGGCCTGCAGCACAGCAGCACGGCCAGCCTGACCCTCGGGTCGGCTGCTGTGAAATCCTGGATGAGGGACTGAGTTCTCCGTGCCTTTGCTTCTGCACCACAAGCAGGGACAGTGGTGTGGGAAGAGCCCCTGTGAGGAAGGCTAGAGAGGGCGTCAGAGGAGCACGCTCGGGGAGGTGCCTGCAGGTTTGCTGCTCTTGAGAGCGTTGGTGTGATTCCTGCTGCGCACGCTGGCCTCCACGCTGCGTTAACGTCTCCAGCATCATTCCCGAGAAGGGCGTGAGGGCCGATGACTTGCTCCAGGCCACCTAGCAGGGGCAGTGGGGCAGGTACAGCAGGTGCAGGTGCTCACTGCGGCCAGCGAGGTCTCTGCAGGGCAGGGAGGTGGTCTCCCCTCCCTGCAGGGTCTCGGCGGGAACACTCCCTACCTCCTGCTGCAGGACAAAGGGGGGACAGTGATCAGTGGGCTCAGAGGCGTCTCTGTGTCCCACGAGTGGACGATGGATCCCGAGTGGCTCGCAGCTGGTGGGCAGTGAGTGTGAAAGGTAGACTGACAGGCGTTTGGGGGCGCTCGCTGTGCGGGGTGTGTGTGGGGGGTGCAGAGAGGGCCAGCAGAGCAGCGTGAGGGTCACGTGCTGACGTCAGAGCAGTGGGCCAAAGCAGACTAAGAAACCCAAAGGCTGCCCAGTTAATAATTAGGGACAAACAGGCAATTTTCCCTCATGCTTTCCCCACTTGACAATATCATGAGGGGTTTCCTCTCATTCATCAGAAGCAAGAGCTCCGTGTCAGTCAACGCCCCAGGGAGCCTGGCCCGGCCTCTGTCTAGCTGGCTTTGAACTCAGGCTGGTCTGGCTGAAATCGCAGCCTGCATGTCTGTACCTTGGAGGTTATCACGTTCTCCTCTGCCTAGAACACAGAGGTACTGGCAAGACTCAGATGAGGCGGATGCGAGAGTGCCCACAGGTATTGACTGAGCTTCCCTGCAGAGATGCATGGTGCTACATAGTAATGATGCAAAGAAAATCAGTCAACAAACATATCAACCAACCTCCCAACCAACTAACTGACTTGCATACCAAATAACATTAATCAACCAATCAACCAATCAACAAATTGACTAACCAAGTAACCACCCAACCTATCAACTCACCTACTAAGCAACCAACCTCCCAATCAATCACCAAACTGATCAACCAACCAACAAACTAACCAACCAACCAACCAAACAACTAACCAATCAACAAATTGATCAACCAACCAACCAACCAATCAACCAACCTATGGACCACACAGTGGGACCCACCATCTTGCTGGGGAGGGGCCTCCATTGGGAAGTTTGTGGTGAATGCGAGCACCTCTGGTAGGTGCTAGGTGCAGAGGAGCATGTCACTCCTGCACCAGGGCCATTGACCTGCTTGGGGGTTCCTGAGGCTCCTCTGGAAATAACATTTGAGCTGGGATTTGGTTGGGTGTGCAGGAGTGGGAAGCAGCGGCATTGCGCCCTGATGTCAGGGCTTCCCAGGCCTGGCAGAGAAGGCTCCCTTCTCCCCGTTCCTCCCAGCCACATCCGGTCTCTGGTCCAGATCCAAGGGCCTTCACTTGTCTCCTGACCACCTCCTCATCTTGGTCTCTCCCTAGACACACTGGCCGACATGTCTTTTTTTCTGGAAGTGCAGAAGTGACTGCTTTCGTCTGCCTAGAACCTCTCACCATCTGCTTCTGTGTGCTTGGCCCCAAGAAGCTGACCCTGACTGGGCCCCCAGGGCATTCAGAGCACTGTTTTTACAGCAAAACCAGCACAAATACAGATGAGGCTGGAAGCACTTCCTGGGAATGGGACGCACGTTGGGCTCCTTCCCTGATCTTGCGGTGCCTTCTTCGGCCATCAAAGCGACTGAGTAGACAGCTTTGGAAGTGCTGTCTCTTTCTGGAAGATTCTTCCTTCTTCATCTGGCAAATGCGCTCTGCTCTTCGCTGGCAGTAGCTCAGACCAACCCTTGCCTGCAAGTCCTCCTTGACAACCCATGGCTGGTAATGCCCTGCGCACACCTGCCCACCCTCTAACATGGTCCCTTTGCTTGCTCATCCAGGGCCCAGGATGAGCCTGGGATGGCTGGGGAGCCTGTGGGAGCCCACGGCAGGGTCTGGGGCCACTAGGGGAAAAGGGACAGAATGGCTGTCAGCCAGTACTTTGCGGCTCCGCCCCTCATTGTGGGGCTCTTGGGAGGCGTCCCCAACCTGTACCCCTGGGTACAGCTGCCAGGAAGTAAGACTCTTCTTTCAGGGTGCGCTTGCCCTGCTGGCCCTCTTCCCAGAGGCAGAGTTCAGAGGCAGGAGGTGCAGAATGTAGGCAGGGGGCCCTACAGCTGTGGGTTCCAACAGCAGCTCTTCCATGAAATAGCTGTGTAACCAGAAACCATTCCTGCTGTGTCAGCTTCCTCATCTGAAACGAGAAGCCGCAGGTCTCGCCTCCAGAGAGCTGGCGGGCATCCCTGGGTGACCCTGTGCCCGCACCAGCCTCTGGTTCAAAGATGAAAAGTGCCCCTCTGTCCCTGGCGTCAGGGTGGAGGTGTCCAGATGGGTCACACTACTCCCCAGCGCCCAGGACATGGTCTTCATGAGGATGCCTGGCTCAGGGTGGCCGGGGTGGAGTGGCCCTGGCAGCTCTGATGTCCCGCCCATGGGAGACAGGATTTGAAGGTGGAGCCCTTGGGGCTTGGGGGGACGCTCCGGTTCAGGCCGCATCTCCAAAAACCCCCATGCTACTTAACTTCGGGAAATTTGCAAATAGCATCTGCCTCTGAGTGTCATCAATATTCTTATCAACTATTTTTTTTTCTCTGAAGAAACACACAAAGCCTACAGGAAATCGTGACAGGTTGTTAAACTGGCTGTTTCACCAGAAGCATTCTCCCCAGTGAAGTTAGAACAAGATGCACATTTTCCGAGGGAAACTGATTAGGGGTTCGGAAACGCTGGGCTCGCACTGAGCATGTGATATGGGTGGGGAAGAGGAGGAGGGAAGAGCTTACTTACTGTTCCTCCACACACGGAGGGTGCCGGGGTCCCCTCGGGGTCTGGGATGGCCTTCGTGTCGGTCTCCTGCAGAGGGAACACCAGGGCCTTGAAGGCCGAGTCAGGTTTTGACTGAGTGTTGATATGGGGGTGGTGGCTGTAGGCAGATGCCCTGGTAAAGCTGACTTTGGGACGAGAAACTAACGGAGCCGGGAACCAGACAGGGCTATCCTGTAGTCAAAGGGAAGCATCTTAGTCAGATGCAACATGTGGCTATGAACGAGGGACCCTTTGGGGAAGGACATTAATACACTGAGCAAGCAGTTTCCATTGCTTGAGCGTGGACCACAGGCAGCAGAAGCTTCATGTCATGTTTGCAACAGTGCTGGCTGCTGGGGATACTGAGGCCGACAGAGGTGGAGTCCCACACCAGGAAGAGGCAGAGAGGACTCTGAATCCGGGTGTGCCAGGTGTGAGGACTTCTGTCCCCAACCACTTCCTGCCCAATGGAACGAACTCAGCGACGGAAATGGCAGAGGGGGAGGCTTTGGCTTTCATCTTCGCCCCTGACCCCAGGGGCAGGTGGGGGCTCCTTTCATCTGGAACCACAGGCTGGTGCTGGCACCGGGGGCACCCAGGGGTGCCCGCCAACTCTCTGGAGGCGTGACCGTCAGAGTGTATTCTGAGCCAGACCCCTGGCTGGCACTGAGGGTGATGGGCGGTGGGGGGACACCCTCCATCTCACTTAATCTCCATCCTGGTAAGTTTCAGTTCAGCAACAAATTTATTTGATGGGCAAGATATTTGTTCAATGTTTCTTTAAAAATTTTTATCAGTGTTTTATAAGATGATTACTAACCTTCATTCAAGTGCAGAGATAGATTTTGTTTATGGCCAGTGGGGGACAGCCCAGGGCAAGGAGGCTGGTGCAAGCCTCAGCCTCCTTGTCCTGAGGCGCGAGGACCAGGCTCGTGTATACGGATGGGTGTTTTCTCCTCTCTTTAATAGCACATAACCTTCCGAAGGGACGTGTTCACGAATACTGGCCAGGTGCCCAAGCGCTACATGGGATTCGTTTAAACTCGGGCTCTGGCAAATTTGATTTTTACTGAAAATTACCCATTTTTTAACATTTAAAATGTTATCGAACCATGTGGCCATTGCCTTCTTGGGCAGAAAATATCTTGGATGAATTTGCATTTTTAATTCTTGGCATTTTTATTTTGCTTCAGTTCCCAAAGAGGTTTATTTTATTTTATTTTTTTCCTCAGGAAAAAAAAAAAACATGAAAGAAAGAAGGCAGCCTGCAACAGGCCAGGGTGCCAGGAGAACATACTCATAGTTGCCATGTGCACTCCCTCACTGCTAATCGCACCGAATTCTACCATGTGTTCCAGGAGCAGAGTCCGCTAGCCCTCTGCAAACCCAGGTTCTCCTGTAGCCACTTCACAGGGGGAGACATCGCCCAGACCCCTGGCAAGTGCTGGGGCCTCACCCAGCATCTGCATTACTCCTCTGTGGGGCCTACTTTCCGCCCCTCTGCCTGTGGGGGCTCGCCGGCTGCCCCCGGATCCCATGGGGCTGAGGATGTGGACAAAAAGTGTCAGAGTTGGACAGGACTTTAGAGACCCCGTGGCCTTGTTATGGGGTGTGGGGGGAGCTGCGGCAGAGAGAGGGGGCAGTGGGGCTCTGCTTGGCATCAGCAATGTCTTCTTTTTTAAAGGAAAGGTGCAGGCAGGAATGCAGGTGAGTAGGTAGGCTGGAAGGGAGAGGAGGAAGAACCACCTTACTTTATTTAGCTGTTCATCTTGGTTCTTCCTGCCGGTCCCAGGATGCGAACCTGGGACCTTGGGATGCATGTGAACTGCACCCAACCCCTCCTCCACCAGGGGTGCCCACAATGGTCTCTTGAACCCCTGCGTGTGCTGAGTTGTGGAGAGAAGACAGACTAGGCTCTACCTTTTCATCCCGACTGGGAACAGCCAGGTACGCAGAAGCCTTGAACGCAGGTGACAAGTGCCAGCAGCGCGGACATGGGGTGCACGTGAGCGGACAGGTGAGGTCCCGCCTCACCCTGCTCCTGTCACCACAGTGCTCAAGAGGCCGCATTCAGATGGCCGCCTGGGCCCAGTGGGGTTTTCACACTCACCCTGCCACGTCACCTGGCTTAACGGTGGGAGGTGTTCTGAGAAGTGGGTCGTTAGGCAGTTTTCCTGTTGTGTCCTCTGCAAAGAGGTGATTGCGCTTCCCTAGATAGCGCCGCCGCAGAGCTGACTGGGCCACTGCTGCAGAGGTGGGTGAGAAAGCTGGTGCTTGGGCGGTGTGTGTGTGTAAGCAGGTGCTTGTGTTCTTGTGTGTGCGTGCGCGTGGCGCATGTGTGCACGTGTGGTTACGTGGTTGCATGTGTGTATGTACTTGTTGCACCCGTGTACGCTCATGTGCGCAGGTATATGTGCATGCGCGCGTGCATACACGTGCATGTGTTTCTGCGTGTGTGTGCAAGTGCACATGTGTGTGTATGGGGGGTGATCTGCTCCTGCACTCCCATCGCTGGGAATGAGGATCGTGACCAGGAATCTGACCTGCAATGAGCTCCGTGTATCTTAGGGAGGCCCCGGAGGCCGGCGAGGGAGAGACCTGCAGACCTTGCTGTCGCTACTGTGCTACCGCCTGACGCGGGCGAGCTCCGAAGTCTCTGGCCTTGATTCCGACTCTCTGCAGGGGGATGGCAGTCGCCTCCAGCGCGCACACTGGGGGGCGGGTGGAAATCTGCATCACACACAGTGCCCCTAGACACCGCCGCTCAGCGACCTGGGCGGCGGGGCCCACCCCTGTCCTGGCCCGGCTGCGGACCCAGGACCACCCAGCCTTCAGGCCTCCTGCGAATCTGACTGCCGGGCCCTACAGCCGGCCTGGCGAAGCGAGGAAGCCGCATTTTTATTCGTTAAGAAAAACCCCAAAACAAAAAACAACCAAAGCCCCAAACCGAACAAACGGCGACGCAGGACGCTGTTTCCTCCGGCCGAGCCTCCCCAGTCTGGCGCGGCGGCCGGGAGAGCGCGGCCACTTATGGAGGCCCGGGACCAGCCCTGTTTTCTCATACGCGCTTCCTCAGCGTAAATGACCATGCTCAGACACACGGTGCCGCCTGGCTCCCGGAGGGCGGCAACCTCGCGGGTCTCGCTCGGCCTGCCGCCCCGCGCCGTCGCGCGGCCTCCAGACCGTCGGCCTCAGCCTCCTTCCAGGCGCACGCGCACGCGGGGCCGGCGCGCAGGCGGGTGACGGGGCGGTCCCTCGGGGCTGCCGATCACTCACCAGGCCGCGCCCACCGGTGGTCTGACGCCCCAGCGTGGGGGGTGCCTCCCTTCTGCAGCGGTCCCGGGGCGAGGCGGGGCGCGGGCAGCTGGGCGTGCTCACCCCGCTCGGAGGAAGACCCTCCAGGTAGCGTCAGGTGCGCAGGTCCCCCGCGAGCGGAGAAAGGCAGCTTGGCACGTCCGCACTTACCTGGACTTACCTTGTGCTGTCGCTCTGGACCAGAGACTTAACCTGCCAGGGTCTCCGAGACCCACCTTCTCTGCCTGCGCAGTGGAATGCGGCTGCGCCGGGGCCAGGCCGGGGAAGCAGGCAGGAAGGGGGTGCCCGTCTACAGGGAATTTAAACCAACGCAACCGACGCAGCCAGGTGGCTTTGACTATCACTGTGTGCCCCGACGCTTCTAGACGGTGTCACTGATGGAAGACTCCTGAAATAAGGCTCCTTTGCGTTGCTTTGCGTCTTTAAACAATCGCTGCATTTCACAATGACTCTAAATATGTCTTCCAGCTTCAAGGTCACACCTCTTTATCAGTTATCCTTCAGCATAGAACATATTCTGGATGAGACTGCACTGTCGGTCCGACCATGCAGTGTCCGGACTGAACTACAGCGGTGCTTTTGGAGAGTGGCTTCCCAACAGCTGCAGGCTCCGGGTGGCTGTGGGCATGCCCTCACTTAAACAGCAGATCTGAGCTAGAACAGCAGCATCAGAGTGATTGGAGACACAGAGAGCGCTTGAGTTATTTGGATTAGACGGCATTACGCGTCGGAAGCACTCGCCCCAGGGCAGCACCTGGCACTTGGCTGTTGCTTCATGAAACGGAGTTACCTTTCATCTGGAAATATGTCCCCTCGGCTGTAAAGGTGGGCACACTGACATCCTCTAGGGGTTCTGGTTCAAGTCCAGCTTGCTGACTTATTGGCAGGCTGAATAACTCCAGGAGGTCTGGGCCCCTTTTCTGAAGGCTGGGGAGCACTGTGTTTGCTCCAGGGGTGATAGTGAAGTCTCTACCCCAAGTGCCCGGCTCTCTACGGGTTTGCTGTCCTCGGGGCCTGAGCCAGCCTCACTCAGAAGCTGACTCTGGGCTCGGTCACTACTCCTGACCTTTATCCCTTCAAGTCTACATCTAGTCTTGGCGCCTCATGATTGGCAACCCTGGGGGGACATAGTCATTTGGGGCCTTGCAAGAAATCAGCAGTTTCCCAGTTAACTCAAGCACAGAGCCGGAAGGACGGCTTGGGGCACTGGTGTGCTGGGGGGCGGGAAGTCCTGGGGTCTCTACGTGGTGGGCGGGAGTCAAGAGAACTCAAGAGCAGCAAGAGCAGGTATTACAATAGAAGCGACCTGGTCACCAGGCCCCCACCAGCCTTTTTCAGCAGCTGCTGCTGTGGAGAAGTCCCCCTTCTGTCCTCACCCCACTCCATGAGATGGATCAGATCCCGGGAGGTGGGCACCGACTGGCTGAACGTGGGTCAGGCTGCCTATCCCTGCTTTGCCAGCAGCGGGGAGATGTAGGGTCTGGTGCTCGAGGCTTCCAGTGGGAGACTTGTTCTGGAATCACTGTCACTGAGGATATGACAACACGCTAACTCCTCTGAAGACATTTACTCTACATGCAGGTGACTACTGGTCTAGCCGGCAACTGACTGGGGGTTCTTGGAAGAAGTGAAGCAAATACTGGAACTGCTCAGCTTTCTTCCAGGAGGAACTGTATAGCCCCGATGCAGAAAGAGAGGACTCCAGCTGAGCATAGCACAGTTGGTGAGGTAAGGCAGCAGAATGCGAATATCAGGACTGACATACTTAGTGTTTGTGGAGCAGAGTGACAGAGAAGAGGGAGCTGCGTCGAGAACGGCCTCCTGAGATCTCCAGGAGTTTCACGAGTCTTCGACTGAAACTGACCTTTCTATGCACAGAGTGAGATTTCTGAGCTGGACAAGAAAACCGTGGGAGAAAAAGCAATTCCTGCGGAGTAGGAAACCCCAATTCTACCAGAACTTACGCAGAACTGTGAGTCACTCACGTTTTCATCAACCGCAGTGGAGGAACCTGGTTGGATGATGTGGGAGGACAGGAGAGACCCATGAAAGACCTTCCCTTAAGGGTGGTGTTCCATGAGCCACAGCCGAAAGTCAGTTCTGGACTCCGTCTAAGAAGCTTTTCAAATAAGGATCCAATGATGTTGACTTGAAAGTACACGAACTGTCTTCCAGAATAATACTCAGTACTCTTTGGTGGAAGAAAACAAAATCCAGTCACTTGACAGAATAACAGTCACCATGTCAGAATCTAGTAAAAAAAATTACCAGGCATTTGAAAGTGGTCCATCACCACTGGAGAAAAGCCATAAGACAGATTCAAAATGATAGAGAGGATGGAACTGTTAGGCAAGGACTATTAGATTTCTCATAAATATATTAAAGAATTGAAAAAAAAAAAAAGACTATAATGAGAAGAAAACAGGAAACTCTAAAGAAGAAGACATGTATCTCTGAACTCAGAAAATCATTAAATCAACTTACAAGAAAGTTAGATACTCCCGAAAAAGAGATATAAGGCAGTCATATAAACTATCTAAAATGAAGAGCAGGAAGTCAAAGACTTGAGAAAATAAACAGCCTCTGTGACAGATAGCACAGTAGCATGCAATCTAAGAGATAGGTAGTTGGAGTCCCAGAAAAAATGAAGGGAGATAATAAAAAACTTATGGAGGGTGTGCCCTGGTGGCCTAGCATGCAATCTAAGAGATAGGTAGTTGGAGTCCCAGAAAAAATGAAGGGAGATAATAAAAAACTTATGGAGGGTGTGCCCTGGTGGCCTAGCGGTCTAGTGCACCTGGGAACAGTCCCACATACATCCCAAGGTCCAGGGTTCAAGACCCAGGGCCAGAGTGAACAACAAATGTGATTGACTAAATGAGAAAAATAAAAAGCTTGTCCTCTTCTCTCTTCCTTCCTTCCAGTCTGCCTGCTCACCTTCATTCCTACCTGTACCTCTCCTTAAAAACAAAAACAAAAACAAAAAACTTAGGAAACAATAGCCAAAATGTCTCCAAACTTGGTGAAAAATACCTGTGAATCTCAATGAGCCCCAAGCAAAATAAATTGAAAACAAAACAAAACACATGAAGACACGTTATAATTAAATTCATCGAAATCAATGACAGAGAGAAAAATCTGCAAGGTTCCTAGTGGAAAGGATTCATGTCACATGTAGGAAAATAGAAATTAAAAATAGCACCTGTCTTCTCTTAGAAACAACATAAGCCAGATCATGTACTTTCTTTAAGTGAAATCCTAGAATTTTATATCCAGCAAAATACCCTTCAGCAGTGATGATAAAGACATCTTCAGATAGGAAAAAATTCGAGAAAACGTGTTACTAGAAGAACTGTCCTAACTACAATAAATGCTAAATTGAGTTTTTCAGATGGGAGAAAAAGACATGGAAACATGGATCTATAGAAAAGCATCACAAATGTCAAATACAGAGGTAGATAGAAATATCTTGCTTTTATGTAAAAAATAATTATTTACATGAAAATAACAGTATACTGAGGATTTCTAACAGATAGAGAAGTGAAATATATGAAAGCCCAGGGAGGAAGAGGGAGAATAGTGTTGTCAGGTTTTTACATTACAGGCAAAATTAATCGATACCACCTGAAGGTGGACTGTGGGAGATTAAATTAGCATCTTGTAAACTCTAGAGAAACCATTGAAAGTAAATCAAAAGGTATAAGCCGACTGAGTTGATGAAAGTGAATGCTAAAAATATTTCATTAATTCTAAAGAAATTCTACAGAGAAACCAAACATATGAACTCAATCAAACAAAAACAGACTTTTAATCAAGAAAATAAAACTAATGATTACAAGAAGGGAACAGAAAGGGGGCAAGCAAATTGAGTAGAAGAGAGCAACTGTATGGTAAACATATAAAAATAGAATGATAGTGAAATTAATATATATATAATAATAATAATGATAATAATAATAATGATAATAGTGATGAAAGCATGAAAGAGGGAAAGGAATAAAGTATAGGTTGAACACATATGAGAGAAATAATGTTTTTTTAAATCCAACTCCATCCTCCATCATTATTTATGTTAATTATAAATGGATAGAGTGGATTTAAAAAGAGCATTTAATACATTTTAAATATGAAAGAATGGATAAAAGTTAAAGGATATTAATATATTACAATGCAGAGATAAGTAACAAGAAAGCTGGAGGAGTTACATTAATGTCAGATAAAGCAGACTTTGAGATTGTATATTACCATAGATAGTATTCCCAAATTATAAATGGCCAATTAATTGAGAAGACATAGAAGTTCTAAGCACATATGGACCTAGTAACAGAACTTCCAGGTACATGCAGGAAAAAGTGGTCGAAATTGAGATGAGAGAAAAATCTGTATCTTTAGTTTGAAGATTTTCAGTACTCTTCCCAGAGTAATTAGTAGAATGGAAAAAAAACCAGTAAACAAAAAAAGATTTGAACACCAACTTACATTGACTTTATAGACAACTCCATACAACTAGAGAAAATACATTCTTTTTGCATGGATCATCATTCATTATAATATCCCATATTCTGAACTATAAAATAAGTCTCACTATTTCTAAAAGTACTGTAATCAACAGAGTATATCCTCTGACCGTAATGACACTAAATGAGAATACAATTATAAAAATAAGTCTGGAAATTCTCCAAATATTTGGAAATTAAATAACATGCTTTAAAATTACCCATGGGTCAAATAAGTATCGCAAAGAAAATTAGGCGATATTTTCAATGAAAATGAAATACAAGCAAACATAAAAATGTGACATGTTCATACTAATAGAGGGAAATGTTTATCTTTAAATGCTTACTTAGAAAAGAGAAAAGGCTAAAAAATGATCTAACATTCCAACTTAAGAAATGAGGAAGTAATTAAAACCCCAAAATAAATAGGAAGAGGGGCATAAAAAGATGTATAGAGCAAGTCATGAAATAGCAAATGAAAATAATGGAGAAATTGATGAAAGCCAAAGGTTTTTTTTTTATAATATCATAATTTTGCTATTTCTTTTGTTTACAAAACCATACTCACTTCAAGATGTGGAACTAACTCACTTCTCAGTCTGTGTGTATTACACACACTCCCCCCACCCCTGGAGTTTAGTGTGCGTTTACCTTGTTCCCTCCCTGCACCGCCCAGCAACCAAGTTTATTCTTCAGAAAGCTTGAGAGTTTGATCACTAGTTCAACTGACTGATACATATATGAGTATCTGTAAATGCTTGCCAGTATCAGCCCTAAGATAGGGAACACCACTATATTTTCTGCAAGCATAAAAAGGTGCTAAGGAACTATCATACAAATCTTTGTGCTAATGATTTCAACAACTTAAAATGAACAAATTCCTCAAAAGATACAACTTATAAAAATAAACACAAGAAAAAATAGAAAATATTAATAATTCTATATAAATTAAAAGTGAATTAATAGAGACTGTCCCAGAGTGTAATTTCATGCCTAGATGGTTTAGTGAATTCTCTGAAACATTTACTGAAGAAACAATACCAATATTATGTTAAATTTTCCTGAAGATAAGGGAAAAGTTAGCACTGCTTTAAGATGTAATGCCATAATACAATGACCATACAAGAAAAAAAAAGTACAGATAAATTTACCTTGTGAATGTCGAGGGGAAAATCCTTAACAAATCCAGAAGTAGTAACAGCATATTGCTAATATGCAAGGTTGGTTTGACATTTAAAAAACAGTGTAATTAAGAACTTCACCAGAAAATAGTTGGAAAATCATATGATTATTTGACAATATTTGACATGCATTGATTATAAAAACTGTCATAAAACTACGAATAGATGCAAACTTTCTTAACATGATAAAAGGCACCTATGAAAAATACACAGCTAATAACATACTTAACAGTATCTTGAATATCTTTACTTTAAGATCTGGAAAAGGCAAAAATGACCATTCTTACTATCTATTTTCACTGATTAGAGCTTCTAGGCATGTGATAAAGCATGAAAGAAGGCATAAAGATCAGAAACAAAGTATTAAAACCACCTTTATATGCAGATATAATAATTATTCACAGGTGAAATCCTAAGGAATCTGAAAAAAATGCCACAAGTTTATTTACTATAAGGTCATATTAAAACATTTATTTCTATATATTAGCATGAATAATGAGAACACAAAATAGGAAAATAGGAATAAATTGAACAAAAGTGATACTGAGAACAACGAAACATCTCTGAAGGAAATTAAAGAAGACCTACATGTAAGTTGAGATATAGTAAATAATGGAGACCACATTGAGACCCAATGTTGTTAAAAGACCCAAGAGCTCGTTTCCTTAACACTTAAGGCACTAAATGTATGTGAGCTTTCTACAGCAATTCTGCAGTTCTTGGGAACAAATGGATGTCCAACAATTTAATTCAATACAGCACCAACCCCTGGAGTTGTGAAAATTCCACACACATTAAAGGTATATAGAATAACGGGATACAACTCTGTGTATCTGATTAACAAAGGGTCAAATGTAATTTCATGGGAAGAGGATAGTCTTCTCAGCAAACAATTTTGCAACAACTGAATATTCAGGTGGGAATAATAAAACTTGATTTGACCTCCCAATAGTGAACTCCAAATAGATTACATGCTTTGGTCCAAACAGTGAAATTACAAAATTTCTGGAGAAAACAGAAGAATATATTTCCAGTTTGGGGTGGGGCGATAGGTGTATAGGACATAAATAACACAAACCATGAAATAAAATTTGGTGAAATGGACTTCCAAACTATGAATGGGTCTCTGCTCTCAAAATACACCATTAGGAAAACAAAAAGCCTGTTACAATTGGCAGAAAATATTTGAAATACATTTATCTGGCAAAGAACATTGTCTAGAAAGATGACTACAACCCAATGATAAGACAAACAGCCTAATAAATATGTGCTATACACATGTAAGTGGCCAATAAGATCATGAGAAGATAATCAATGTTATTAGCCAGTAGGAAATTCTAATTAGAACCATAATGAGCTTCTACTATTCACCTACTAGGATGACTAAAATGAAAAAAGGCTAAACATAACATACATCGGTGAAGATGTGGGAAAACTGGAACTCTTAAACATTGCTTGTAGAAATGTGAAATGATACAAATATTTGGGAAAATATGTATTATAAAGTTAAATAAAATCTTATACAACCCTGAAATTCCACTACTAGGTTTTACCTTAGAGAAATAACCACAGGCAGCCACCCAAAGACTTGCACAAACAAGTCTTATTCATTCATAATAACCAGAAAACAGAAGCAACACGAATGTCCTGATGGGTGAATGAATATGCTGGCTGCAGTTTTCATCACAACACAGCTCAGTACCAACAGTGCACACATTCCTGACACTTACAGCAATGTGGGTGAATTCCAAATACTTCATATTGGCTGTAGCAGGCCGACACCAGGGAATGCCTACTGTGCACCTCCACTTACCTGAGACGATAGAAAAGGCAAAATGGGTCTCCAGTGACATGAATCAGATCGGCAATCACTGGGGAAGGATGATTTAAGAAAGGCCACTGAGAATTTTTGATGTTTCTGGAATGTCTTGTATCTTGATTAGTGAGGTGGTCACATGGTTGTAAATATGTATATATTTGTCAAAATTTATTCAACTGTGTAAATAAAGAGGTGCATTTTATTTGAAGTAAATCGTATTAGAATAAAATTGATTTAAACATCCCCAAATACGGTCAGAATGTGCGTCTTCATGTGGGCCTCTGGTCAGTTTCTGTCATTCACTGAGCACGTCCTCACTTTCTGGTGCAGGATGTTCCCGGCCCGTCTTGTGTTTCCTCTGTCCCACCACCGGGATCATACGGTTCTCTAGGGAATCTTCACTCTTTCCTGTGAGGGGTGGTATTTAGAAGCCAAGATCTGAGCATCGAGTGTGCTCATTGCTCCTGGGTTGACATTACTCTCAGGTCCTCTCAGTGGACACAGATGAACACACTTGCTCAACTATAGTTACATCTGTTGAAAACCACGGGCTCAGATCCACACTTCCAATCTCAGTGCAGACTGTTTCAGGCCAGACCTCCACATTTGTGGCTTCTCCTCCAGAGTCCTGCAGCTGATATCTGAATTCACTCTTTCCCCTCTGTGTGCTTCCGGCTGGTGGGTTCCCACCCTGGCGATAAATCAGAGTCCTCCTGGTCAGACCAGCTGGCCACTTCATATAGGCTACATTTTCTTGAGGTTCTGTTACCCAGAGTCCCTCTCTGCTTTGACTTCCTCACTGGTTATGGATCTTTGTTCTCCTATCACAGATCAAATTCTAACTGGTGCAAAGTGAGCATTTATTTGATGGCACAATGGAAAGGAAAAATTGAAGAATCCCAAATGGGAACAATAAAGGGTTAGAGAAAACCAGGGAACCCAAGAGGAATAACAAGCAGCTTCTCATCATCAGAACACCACCAAGGGGAGGGACCACCCTCCCCTCACTTGACAGGCACACCCCAGGTGAGGGTCTGACAGGTTTTCTTGGGTCAGTCATCCTTCCCTTTGCTGGATGAGGTCAGGACACCCTGACTGATCTTCCCTAGAACCCACGCCATGGCAGTGGGCGTGGATGATGGAAGTAGGAGGAGTGAGTGCTTGGTGGCAGATACAGGTGCCCGGGATGCGAACCCTTTCACCCCCTATGCCTTTGCATTACTTTTCAGGTCTCATGTCAAGTTCCATTTGCTCAGGAGAACCTGCATCAAAGACCAACTCAGGGGTCCTTTTCAAGCCCCCTTGGACACAATCCTGTCTGTGTCTTGCTAGGTTCCCTCACCTGGGAGGCCACTGCCTGTGAGAATGCAGACTCCCTTGCATTTGAGCTGCATACCCCCCACACGCTGGGTTCTGCTGGCAGAAGCAGCGAGGGAGGTAGGTGCATGCAGGACGGTGAGCGGCAGGAGGAGATTGGCGTCCCCAGGGCGCTGACTTCACACTCCACGCCTTTCTGCCTGCGCGCTGACTCCTCCTAAAAGCCCAGACAGCAGTCAGAACCCAACCAAACCAGAAACCCACCAGGAGAGCATGCAGACCAATCCCCAGTCCCCTCTCCAGGAAATCACATTTATAAGGTGACAAGGAATGGCCTTGCAGTTCTGGCTGGCAGGAAAGGGTTAAACAAAAACTGGCAGGGGAAGCCAGTTAAACTTGTTTTCTTCTTTCTTTCTTTCTTTTTTTTTTTTTTTTGCAAGAGGCCTAAGTTTGCCTTCCAGAGCTATCTGCAGGGAGGCAGGAGAGCTGAGATCCTTGCAAAGAAACCAGAGAAGCTTGCTGACAAAAGGCTGAAATCCTGGTACCGCTTTTGTCTTCACCCAAGTCTGTGGCCACTGACATTCCTCTTTTACACCACAGGGGGATAATAAACCCCCTTCTCAGGAATCGAAATACTCTTATGCATTTTAATGTGACCTTAGCGAGGGCTTTTCAGAAATCACAGGCCCATCTGACTACACTTGAGGTTGAATTGAGCTAATGGTATTCACCTCATCTTTAGATGCAAAATTGGAAGATAAAAAGACCTTGATGTGAAAAGGAGGAGGGGGACGGAGGGAGCAGGGGCGGATGGGTGGCAGGGGGCGGAGGGGAAGCAGATTAGAGATACTGCTTAAAATCTCGTGATTGCGTCTTGATAACGAAATGTCTCCTCTTTCAAAAATCCCCACGGGCTCCGGAGATGTCCTTATGCTTTTATTTTTAATGATAGAATCTTTTCCTTCTTGGGTCAGAGAAATTTGAATGTTGCTGCCTGTGTGGCCCCGAGATACACTGACCTTTAGCAAATCTTGTTTTTTAAAAATCAGATGGAACAGTTATTGCGACATAGTCCAATCCTGTAAGATGTGTGTGTGTGTGAGACACACAGAGAGACAGAGAGACAGAGACAGAGCGAGACAGAGAGAGACAGAGACAGAGCGAGACAGAGAGAGACAGAGACAGAGACAGAGGCAGAGACAGAGCGAGACAGAGACAGAGGCAGAGAGAGAGACTTTTTGCTCTGCAATCAGATGTGGATTAAATTGACTAAAGAGGCTGTGTCTCCTTTTAAATGACTTGCGAGCATTGCTGTGAATGCTAAGGAGTTTGGGGGAGACAGGACACCCTTCTGGTTTGGTTCTAAGACCACGGAGAACACTCCTCTCTGACGGGAGCAAACTTGGTCTCTCTGGTGCTCCCGCGACGCACACAGAGCCCTGAGGAGGAATGAAGGGGTGAGGAATGAGAGGTGGGGGCGCAGGGTGCGGTTGGGACAGGAGCTGGGAAGGAGGCCTGCACCTCACATGAATGCACGTCCCCCCGAGACAGGTTCATTTCCAGTTTTGACGTGCCTGCCGTCTGTCAAAGCCCGGAGGAGGCTTCCCGCCACCAGGGCTCACCACCCCCAGGATGCAGGGGCCGGGGGACATCCATCACGGAGCACACCTGGTCTGCCCAAAGGAGACAGCAGGTAGGGCGGGGCGGGTGCGAGGGGGTAGTGGATGGCAGGGAGAGAGGGGCCCCAGGTGACGGGTGAGGCTCTCATTCTCGCAGACAGGACCTCGGGCCCCAGGCTTATCCATCCAAAGGACTGTACATAATTTATCACTGTGGAAAGGTGACAGATTGGGATGGTCTGGCCTTTTGGCAGCTCCTGTCTGTGTTTATAGAATTGGCTGCTCAGGCCTGCAGGCCACGGCGCTCTGAATTTGACTTGGGCGTGCTGACTCGGTACAGGTGGTGAGTGGCATTATGAGGATGATTTAAGTTTTGTTTTCAAATGTGCCACTCGTGCTCGCTGCCATCATTGCCAAGACACTTTGGGGAAGCTCCTTCCTGAGAGCAGGGTCTTGGTGCGTTTTCACCAAGTGTGCACCTGACTAGAGAAGTTCCCGAGTCAGTACCCAGCTCGAGTGGAATTTCTCACATGGATCCTGGTCTGGGAAGAGAAGGGGACAACCTAGGGTCCCTGGGTAAGGGGCTATATGGTGGCAGAACACTGGTTGCACAAGTTCCCTTAGAGACAGAAATTAGGGGTCCAGCGTGCACCCACCTGGCACATGACTGTTTCACTTGCTGGGGTCCGTGTGGAAAGCAGCACAGCTCTCATTTTCTGTAGCGTGGATTTGTTCATCATGAGGACATTGCAGACCTGAGAAAGGTGGGTCTTCAGCATGGCTATCGGAGGAGGATGCATGTGTGATATTTGTGAAGAACTGGGCATCTGGGGCAGTGGGTTCGTTGGGCTGGAAAACCTTACACATAACGAGAGAAGGGATGACCTTGCCGAAGACCGGGTGGGTGAATTTTAGACTGAGGGCATGTGGCCGGCAGAGGGCATGTGCACCAGGCCGTCAAGGCTGGTGATGCTGGACCGGTGTGCCCAGCCTGTGGGAAAGCTGCCAGGATGGATTCTTGAACGACGGCACCATCTCTCTTCCCCACAATGAGCTCGGGGTGTGATGGCGCCAACCCCTTTCTCCTGGGGAAGGGACCGAGTCTCAGAGGTCACGTTGCTGCAGAGTCCCTGTGTGTAGAGTCATCCCAAAGTGACTCCTAATGTTGTGACAGTCCCCTGTTCTGGGATGGCCCTTGGCACAGCTGTGGACTCACTGCCCCACTGGGGCCAGATGTCTCCATTCACCAGAGTCCCATCCCGCCCTCCAAGGCCGGAGAACTTTCCTTCCGCGGTGCCCGACGCCCAGGGAGAGCACTGCTTCCCAGCCTTGTCTGGCCGGTCCTGGGGATGCAGCCTCGGACGAGCAGAGCGCCAGAAGGGCACGTGGTCAGCAACGTGGACGGGGCCATCTTGCCTGAGGGAGGCGGGGCGGGCTTCCCTGTGTCATCGTGGGGGCTGACGTCTCCCCGTCCAGGGACACAGTGATTTTAGTATCCCCTAACCTTCGTTGGCAATTCACAGCTTAAACATCTCCCGAGACTTAGAAGAAAGACTACCCACCGTACGCCATGGCTGTGTCTAAGTCGGACTCACTGTGGTGACACGTGGGAAGGAGGCAGCAGGGCCCTGTCAGCTTTGTTGAGCATGTCATGCTGAGCAGCTGACTGTCCCTCTCGGAGCCGTAGTTCCTTCTTGCTCATGAAGGCTCCAAGGAGGCTTGTCTGCTGGGTCCTCCCTACCTGGAGGGGTGGGGCTGAACACGGAGTAAAAATGGGAAGGACACCCATGGACAGAGTTGGGTTTCATGGAAGTGTCACCCCTGGAAGGTTGCTAGGGGGCAAGACACGTGAGAGGGTGGGTGGGAGTGAAGGCAGAGCCCCGGCAGCCAGGAGACCTTAACGTGCCCGGAGATACTGGACTATGGAACCCACGCAGGCTTCCAACGTAGGCCCCTGCAAGAAGGCTCTCTGCATACTTGCTGCAAATATTTGGAGCAGAGATTGTCTTTGAGGATAAGAGTTGGGAGAGAAGCAGTCTCCCAGTGGGGAACACTGCTGGGAGGGGTGAGCAGCAGAGAGTGGAGCCACAGGGCAGAAGGAGCTTGTGAGCAGATGTTGGGGGATGTTGTCTCCAGTGAAGGGGAGATGCAGAAAGGAGGTGGCCCTGGGCAAGTTCGAAGATGAGCTGGACCCCAGCGTGAACACTCACTCACTCTGGCTTTGGGCAAGTCACCTCACTTCATGGAAGCTTCTTTTTCTTTTGTCTGTCAAGTGGGGAGCAAAACTAAACTTCCCTATGTCGAGGCAGGCTGAACGAAGCTAACAGCCTACATTATTTAGGTCCTGTTATTTTCAGGTTTGTAAAAAGCTGTATGGAGACATAATTCACACCCCAGGGAAGTCATCCCATTAAAGTTTATCGTTTAATGACTTGAGCACATGGACAGGTATGTCCAACATGACCACAGTCCATTTCCATCACCTCTGGGAGAATGCAGTCTCGTCCTCCTATTCCGCGGTTCCAGGCGAGCACGGATTTCCTTTTTGCCTTTAGAGCTGCCTTTAGAGCTGTAAATGGAATGATATCAACTATACTTTTGTGCAACTGGCTTCTCTAACTTCACCTCCTCTCTCCACACGGTCCCACATCTAGCAGGTCTTCATTCCCATTTGTGGCTGAGTAGCATTCCACCGTTCAGACAGATCACCTTGTCTTCATCTGTTGATGACACTGGGCTGTCCCCCGTCAGCTAGTCACTATGAATAACGCTGAGTGAGCTTCCTGGCCATGTTGGTGTGGACACATGTTTTCATTGCTCGCAGGTATGCACCTGGGAGTGGACTTCCTGGTCAGGTGATTATTCTGTTTAACAATGAGGAAACGCCAGCCTATTCTCCAAAGTGGAGGCACCATCTCACGTCCCTCCCTCCGTGTTTTCATGGTCTCCATTCTGTTTTCAGATAAGTCACTACGTCTGAAAACCAGACACCACTCCCCAACGTCACTGCCTCAAGCCCATGCCTTGTTCCTGGGTGGCGCGGGCCTGGCTGAGGCCTCTGACCTCATCTCTTCCTCCTCCCTGCAAGACCCTCTCAGGGGTCGACCTTTGCCCCTCACGTTTTCCTCTCTGAAGGAGCCCCCCTCCACTTCTAGGCTATCGCACCTGGCAGTGCACCTGCCTGGTCTTTCTGAGGCTCCCCCGTCCCGTGAGGCTGTGACCTTGACTTCCCCCTTGCCCGTGCCAGCAGGAGTGGAGGACAAGGCCGGCCTGCAGGTTCTGATCCTGGACCTGAAGGCCCAGCGGTGGATCCAGACACGCTCTGCCCAATCCCCCACCCCTGCATCTGCATCTCAAACCGAGAGCAGCATCAACAGCACCTGCAACGATGCCTTTTTTGGTGTCGGGCAGTAAATGTTTGCAAAAGGTGCGGAAAACTGAGAACATTACACACAGGAGACCAAAGGTGGTCTGGGCTTATTCCTAGGGAGCTGCCAGCAGGCCGGGCTTGTGCCTTCTGTGAGATGTTCTCCTTTACCCCCACAGGACACTGTATGACACCTGTTTGACAGATGTCAAAACTGAAGTCCCCAAATTTCAGTTATCAGCGCTACACACATCTGGAGGCAGAATTTAGAGCAAGTCTCGTCAGATTTAGCCAGAGTGAAGAAATCTGAAGGTCACGCGCCCTAAAATAGGTCCCCAGAACTTGATTCCACCGGCCCTGGGCCTATAAAGGCTCCGGGGAGGAAGGCGATTAAGGCACACTCTGCAGGGGGAGTCTCCCAGGCTCCCGTGACACTGCTGTGGGAGGGACAGCAGGTGACAGTGCCTGAGACGGTTTCGGGGTGGAATTCCCAGTGGTCTCTGCCCTCTTCCCTTTAGACAGGGGAGGTGGCCTTGCTGAGAAGCAGCTAGTTTGCTGTGGGGGGACGCGGGGGCAGTGCTTCCTGACATGTGGCCCCCCAGCACCCCTGAGCTGTCAGAACACCTAGCCCAACAGCTAGCCCACCACATGGCCTCTCACAGGCTCTGCTCCAGCTCCTCATTACAGCTCGACCGGCCTGCTGGTCAACCTTCCCTCTCTGCTCCGGTCTCAGAGCTGAGGCTTGAGGGGCCTGTAAGATGCTGAGGCAGCTCCGCCACCGAGGAGGGGTGTGGGGCCTTAGGGAAGTGGTCGGGCTTCTGGTTTCTGTCAGCAGCTCCTCCCAGCTGCCTTCCACCCGGATGCAGAATCATCGGACCCTTGAGCAAGGCTCATCCGGAAGGGGCCCCTGGCCCGGCTGCCTGGAGGAGCCCCGTTCTCTTTCACCCAAATCTGGTCGACGACGTAGTGTTGGTTCCCAACTTTCTCTCGCTCCAGGGGTACATCATTTCCTTTCAACTTCTGTGTGCGCTGCACTGTGACACCGTCCAAGGTCTAGTTCCCGCGTCCACCGGACAACGGACCTCTTTGGCCAGTTTACCCAGCTTCCCATCGCCCTTCCTTTCTGGTGACCGTCATTGTATCCTCGTCAGCTGAGTTTTTGTTTGTTTTGTTTCTTATCGTCCCCAGATGAGTAAAAACAAGGTGCGTGTCTTTGTCTGACGTATTTTTCTTGGCATCATACCCTCCAGGTCTGTCTCTGTTGCAAATGGCAGGATTTCACCTTTTCTTTTTCACCATTGGCAGCTGAGCAGCATCCGCTGTGCGGAGGCCACCTCTCCTTCAGCCACTCCCCGTTGGTGGCCCTTGTTTCCAGACCTCAGCTCTTCTGAGTGGTGCCGCATGATTTGGGGTGCAGATACCTCGTTAGTGTTTTCGTGGTCTGTGGATAAATGCCCAGAAGCGGGTTAGCGGGATCACGCACTATTTCTAGTCTCAACTTTTTGAGGGAACTCCGTCCTCTTTTCCACAGTGGCCACGTCACTCTGTGCCCTGCCAACAGTGCAAGAGGCTCCTCTCGGGAGGAGCGGCGCGGGGGAGGCCGCCCGGCGCAGCACCGAGCCAGCCGCAGTCACGGGCTTTAGACACGGGTTCCGGCGTGGCCTTGGCGTGGCCTCAGCGTGGCGGTGCTGGGTTTGCGGGCCAGCCGTCCCCTGCCCCGCACCCCTGCCAGGAAGCCGGCACCACCTGCTTCACTCAGCGGGCAGGAATGGGCTGCGAGGGGCTGGGAGCCGAGGCCCTTCCCAGGGGACATGGGGAGGAGGTGCTTCATCGAAAAGAAAGACGACGTCCTGCCGCCTCCAAGTTCAATGCACCTCCTAGCTGTTTCCTAGACTGGCCATCCAAACAGCCAGTCATTTCGTCTCCTGGGCCCAAGTCGGTCACTTTCCCAAAGCACACAGGTGTGTCCTCCTTTGTCACCCCTGGTGAAAATGCTCACACATCACCGGAATACCTTACCTGCTCACAGGATTTCACAGGGGCTGATTATGATGGTAAAATACCCCGTATGGTAATTTTTATTGTCTGAACTATGCTGAAGCGTCCAGTCCAGTAATAGTAAATGTGGTAACTACCACCGTTCCCTGCACCCAAGCCATTTTCAACCCCAACAGAAACTGGGCACCCACGAATAAAACTCCCCTCCCTTCCCCCGGGGCTGATTCTTATTTAGAAAATGCCCCCCCCTCACCCCCTCCCTTGGACTATTTTTAAATAAACAGCACAAGGATTAGTCAAGCAGACTGAGCAGAAGGGAGCTGCCGGGATTATTCTGGCCCCTGGAACCTAATTAGGGGAAAGGGAAAACTACAAAACATGGATTCCGAAGAAAGGAACCGCCTGCATCTTGAAGTCACCTTGCTTCTGCTGGGCGGAGCCCGCCCGGGGAGATGGAAACCTGGACGCAGGTTTGTTTTTGAAATGTCTGTGCTGGGCTTGGCCTCCTGGCTCTGTGCGACCCGCGGGCAGCCTGTCTCCCTCACCACCTGGACGTGAGCTGCTTTCTTTCCATATCTGCTCCAGCTGCCTCCGAGACCCAACAGTGGGCCGGCAGGGGAGGCTGGCTGGTAGGTCGGGACCCTTGGCTGCAGTTTGGCCAAACATAAAGAAGTAAAGAAAGACAGAAAACGCAGATCTCTGGACACACATGAGGAATGAAAACTGCTTGGGATGTTGGAGTCAGACCTGGGCCTGAACTTCCAACTTTCTAGCTGAGTCACTTAAGCTAGGAGCTTCAAACCTTTGAGACTCAAGTTTCCAACTTGGTTAGAGAAGAGACTTTGATATCTCACTTGACATGCTTCCTTATGGAGCAAGAATGTGATGTCAGGGGCCTTGGCGTGGGCCTTTCAAAAGTCTTTGTGCTCTTTGTCTGCTGAAAACTCCTATTCATCCTGCAAATCCCAGCTCACAGTGTTCCTTTTTTGTGAGGCCAACCCAGAGGACCGGACCAGTCAATAACATCCATCTTTGTTCTATTTCCGGACCTCATACAGTTTTCTCTGATACTCACCATCTTCTGGATTTTATGCTTTGACTCCATTGTTGGGCTGAGCCCCTCAAAGGGTGGGAGCCTCTCTGGTTCTTTCTTGTGTCCGGGACACCAAACATACTTGCTAAATGTGACACGTCCTCCAATTCTAGTGACCTCAAGGTCTGCCCGCCTCTGCAGGGCACATGGGAGTGGCCTGGGAGTGCAGACAGGTGTTGCTGGGCGCGGTTGCTGACAGACAACCCCACTTCTGCTGGGGGCGCTGCTCTTCTGTTTGTGCTGAAAGCCCCCCAAACAGGAACTTGGAGTCTTATTCTTTGGGGCACCTTGGCAGGAAAGCCCCGGTCCTACGGCTTTGTGGGAGCAGAGGGAGGACTGCTGCGGGAGGCCTGTCCACTCTGAATTTGGGGCTCTACCCGGCCGGCCCCACGTGCAGCTGGGGCAGGGCGGCTCCCAGAGGTCCTCGGCTGCGGCTTGCTGACTTCTCCTTAGTTCCTGGCTTGACCCAGACTTTCTGATCTGTTTGTGAAAAATAATTATTTGCTTAAAACCTGTGAAGTGCTCCTGTGATTTTAATCGGTTTAATTTAAATTTTAAACGATGAATCTTCAACCTCTAATCACTTTGAAACTGAAGTGCTTTTCACCAAATGTGAAGTGCTTTAGGGTTGGAAATGATTGCATGGAGTTCTGAGTGTAAGAGGGAGGAGAGAGGCGGGAGGAGAGAAGAGAGAGAAAGAGAAAGAGAACGAGAACGATAAGGCGCTGGAAGAACAATCTGATGGCTGAGCCACTGTGGGGGTGAAATCCAGCTCTTTAAAGATGGAAGCTGAGAAGAGCTAACAGTTCCCACAGTCCCATGTGATTTCAATCACATTTTCATTTTGACCGAGCTTTACACATACAGTGAGATTCACGTAAAGTTCTTGTTTGTTTCTCTGAATGCAGAGCTCTGATGAGCTAACTTCCTGTGTGTCCCGGTGACCCGAGGCAGGTGGTCTGGCCCTGGGGTCACCAGTGCTGGCCACAGGTGGTTTGGACAGTTGGACAGATTCGGACACGTGAGCTTGGGTGCAGACTGCAGAGCAGAGTCCTGCTGGAGGAACGGGCACCAGCACACGGTGTCACGGCAGGGCGTGTGCGTGACGATGCACGGTGATGCGTATATGTGTGCGCATGCCTTTGACGTGTGAATGTGTGCATGCCTGCAAGTGTGTGCACACACATGAAAGTGTGTGCGTGTGGGCTGCTGGAACACCTGGCTGCAGCTGGCGAGGCCGGGCATTGCTGGGAAACCCGAGAAGCCTGACCTGGCTACAGGGCACCATGGAACCTAGAAGCCCCCTCTGCCGAGGCCCCAAGCTGGGACTGGGTCAGGCAGCTGCAGTGTGTGGGCTGCCCACAGCTGTTGCCCAGTGTCCTGCCCTCTGCTCCTTTCTCTCTGCAGAGCAAGGCCGAGAGAGCCAGAGGCACTAGACGTCGTTCCCCAGGCCTGCCTTCTAATTTCACTCTGCTTCTCTCCTGCGTGTCTAATTTGGTGCTGGTTACTCCAACTTTTCGAGTGTTGTTTTGCTCGTTTGCAGTAGGAAACAAGCTCTTTCTTTAAGTGCACTGTTGGCTTGGGCGCAGGCTTTCCCCAGCTGGGCCCTGGCTCTGGAATTGGCCCTGTGTTTGCTTCAGAAGTCCTGGCCCTTCAGGAATGTGGACTCCAGACGTCCCGGGTCACAGTGCGGATCCGGGCCTTCACCCGGGCCTCCCCCAGGACAGGCCTGGGTCCAGCTGCCCCTGTGTCCCCAGCACCTCCTGCAGGGCGGGGAGCCAAGGGAACTCAGATTGCGGGCTTCTGGAAGGGCGAGAGGGGAGGCAGGAGAACGATAGTGTGGTTTGGATCAGGCAGCTCTGGGTTTAATTCCAGGATCTGCCACTTACAGCCCAGAAAGTCTGCTGGCCAGTCAGAGCCTTGATTTCACCCACTGTCAACATGGAACCAGCCTCACATGACCTCCCAAATCACTTCCAGGTGGATACGACCTACATGGGAAAGGACATTTGTCAACACACTTAGAAGAAAATAGGATAGAATATCTTCTTGACTTGGGGAGTCCGGAAGAGCTTTCAAAACCAGCCCCAAGGGAAAATGCATGGGAAATACTGACCCATTGGACACTCCTAGAATAAAAATCTTCGAAGTGAAAAGAGAGGCTGCAAGCAGGGAGAAGAGATTTGCAAAACATATAACCAGCACACACCTGCCTCCCCAATAGAGGAAGGACTTCAGCGAATCAAAGTAAGAGAAAATGAAAAGAAAAATGAATCAAAGTTCTGAAATCACAGTGCATAGGAGAGAAAACACATGAGAGTTCAAACATAGGGGAGATGGTCAACCTTTTTAGTAACCAGGGATGTGGGATGTAGAATCATATGTACCCGACTTGCCACACCCCTGCCAGAGAGGGATAACGGTGGGGCCAGAATGTGGTTAGAGCTGACATCTGGGGTAGCAGCTCTCCAGGGCTGAGGACCTGTCTTTGGGGCCCATCTCCGTCTCTCCCGTCTCCAAAGCAGGGTCCCTCTGCAGACTCCGAGAGTGCAGACCCCAGGCCCTTTAGTAGACCCTTCTCTCACTTTCTTTGGGGTTCATTGTCTGTTTTCCTCCCCCAGTTATTGAGAAGGAAGTTTGAATCACTGGCTTTCTCAACCCTCTGTTTTCTCTAATAAATATTTGGAGGCCACACCTATTTCCTTGAAGTCAGCCTTTGTCGGCTCCACCAGTCATGCAATGTCCTGTCCTTATCATTTAGTGACAATATTTTCTAATTTCCATTGTGATTTTTTTGGTTCATCCCAGTGTATTTCTTAGTAGCGTCTTTCTTAATTGCCCCAAACACATAACTTCCAGAAATATTCGACTTATGTTACTATCGATGCCCAACTGAATTCCATTCTCATCAGAACATGCTCTGGGGGATTTTAATTCTTTCAGATGTGTTGAAACTTGTTTTAGGATCCAGTATATGTCAGTTTTGGTAACTGTTTAAAAGACATAGTCTGCAGTTGTTGGGTACCCTAGTTTATGTCAGTTAAGTCAAGTTGATTAATTATATTATATAGCACTTCCGTATTTTGCTATTGCTTTTAGTCCACTTGTTTTTATCAGTTACTGAGAGATGAGCTAAAATCTTTCACTGTAATAGGGTGTTTGTCTGTCTTCCCTTTGGTTCTGTCAGGTTTTTCTTTATAGATTTGGGGGTGTGTTAGTGGGTGCCTATGCATTGAGATGATTACATCCCTTCGGTATACCAGATCTTATAGTTTTTAAAATACCCTACTTTATATCTGCTCATGTTTTCTTCCCTGGAGCCCACGTCTTTGACATTAATATTGCAATGACCGCTTTCTCTGGATTAGTACTCGTGTGGTATATGTCTTATCATCCCGCTACTACCAACCTTTCTGTGTCCTTCTAAGTGTGTGTCTTGTAGGCAGCATATAATTAGATAATGGATCCTTTCTTCACTCCTGCCCACAGCCTTTGTCCATTTGTACTTAAAGAAAGCACTGACACAGCCCTTTTCTTTTGTCTGATGTATGCTATTTCCCCCTTTTCTTGCCTTCTTTTGAATTCAGTGCATTTTTCCCCCTTCTTGTAATAGTGTTTATATAATCTCCATTATTTTTAAAGGAAAGGTGCAGCCAGGTATGAAGACAAGCAGGAAATCAGGCAGGAAAAGAAGCAGCATTTTTTAATTTAGTTGTTCATCTTGGCTGTTCTCCCTGGCTCTGGGACTGAACCCAGGTCCTTGGGATGTTTGGGGAGTGTGCTGGGCCCGAGGTGACAGACTCAGTCACTGCTTTACTAGGACAGGCCTATTTAAACATCCTATTGCTGTTCTTTTAATGGTCACCCTGGAACAATGATTCTCAAACTGTCTGATCTCAGGACTCCTTTATACTCTTAAAAATGGAGGAGAACCCCCCAAGATTTTATTCATCTGCCTTACATCTATTGATTTCTTATGTATTATAATTTAAAGCAAACAAATTTGGCATATTAATTTATTTAAAAGTAACAACAATAAACACTAGTTTATAGAAGGGACATAATTTTGTGAGAAATAGCTATTTTTTTCTTTTTCTTTTTTGAGGAGGAAGGAGCATTTTTATTTATCTGTGTATTTGTTTCATTTTGGATTTTCACTCCAGACCTGGGTTGCGAACCGGGGTCCTAGGGCTTTACATGGTTTGCACACCAGCGTCTCAGCCGCCCAAGCCACCAGACGCACCAAGACCAGAAAATGGAGAAGATGGAGGGGTTTTCTATTTCAGTCTCTTTAATGTGTCACTTCCTAGAAGACAGCTGGATCTTGCTACTGGCTTCTGCCTCCAATTTGTTGTGATGTATCATGTTGGGTGAAAAACATCAGGAGAATCTGGCCTCTTTCAGATCTGTGCTGGGAAAAGAGGGCACTTTCGTCACATCGTCGGAACATTCGGACCTCCACCAGCACATCACAGTGGTCGTTTCTTAAAGTGTGGTCACTGTTTGGAATCTGAAGCTGTGCTCAGTGGACTTTTCATTCCTTCTCACTAAAATCCACTGGTTCTTCTTTAGTCTGAACAGATGTTACACGCGTGTTGTTTCCTCACACTCACCGGCCACGAGGAAGACGCTGCTTCACAATGCAGGTCTTCCAAGCATTGACCCGCTCACTTGGTGACGTCAGTCTCATCTGACTGTATCATCTGTTGTTGACTTTATCAGAAGCAGTGAGGGAACCGGCCTTCAATCCCACTGGGAGTGGCCATCACTTGTGTTCTTTTGAGTAAAAATGGTGTTGGATTAAAAAGCGACAGCTCACCTGGAACCAACTGGAACCAACCCTTTTATTTCCAGTATAACCCCACATCCAAGCCTACTCTATCGCCATGTTCAGAATGTGTGACCGGGGTCACGAGATCACACATTGAACACTTTTATTCTTTAGTGTGCTCTCAAGGAAAGTCAAAATGGACTCTCTCCCTCTCCTGCAAGTGTGAGTTAGGGACGATGATGCCTGAGAGTGCTAAGAACAATGGTAGTTTCTCCACTGCAGCCTTTGTATCTTCAGGCCAAATATCAGCAGGACAGAAAGAGACAAAGTAGGCCTTGGTATTGTTATGAAAAGAGTTTTGATCTTGCAGACCCCTGGGGGACCCCTCGGGGTCTATGAGCCACAGTTCAACAAAAGCTGCCCCAGAGATTACAAGAGGCAGCTTTGATAATAACATTCAACAGTACTTCTCCCACTTCTCGGACAATGCAAGAGTCTCAAAGTGTTTTTACTTTATTTGCTCCTACTTGGATGGCATAGCTTTTATGCATTTTCATTTTATTATCAGCTCCACATCCCACAGATTAGTATCATTTTTATACAGTCGATCTCCATGACGTGTATCCACTCGCTCACCTTTCTGTCATTAAAAAAACTCCTTCCGCTGTGTCCAAGCTTCTCTCTCAAGAAAAACCTCCAGCATTTCCTTTAGTGTAGTTCTACTGGGGTGAATTTTCTCAGTCTGAGAGTCTTTTTCTCTCCATCTGAAAATGTCTCCCTATGTCGCCTTTATTCTTGAAGAACGACTTTTGCTGGGAATTCTAGGTTGGCAAACTTCGTTTTCAAAACGTAGGCAGTGAGATGTGAGTATTATTCAGGCTTATCTTGATAATTTTCTCTCTGGTTTTAAGAGTTTCTCTTTGTCTTTGGTCTTCTCTAGCGGTCCTGTGCACTGCTTGGGTGTGGTTTCCTTTATATGTAGTTTGCTTGGGGTTTCCTAGTGCCTCTTAGAGTTTTCTGAATAAAATTTGTCACTTTTCGAAATGCTCAGCCATTCTTCCCTTAGATATCGTATCTGATTAGCTCTGTTTCATGCTCTTCTGAGACTCCCGCTTTACTCGTTAGACTTTGTGTCCCGTCTCCTGGGTCTCTAATGGTCTCTTACTCTTCGCCCAAATCTATCCTGTCCCTCCTTGCATCATTCTACATAGTATCTTCTGACATAGCTTTTAGGTGACTGATTATTTTTTCAGTTGTATCTTCTTTAATAAAGTTATCCACTGGATTTTTAATTTCTCTTCTTTCTTTCAGTCCTTGACTCCACAGGCGGCTCATCTATATAGTTTCTGTTACTTGGATCAACTTCTCAGTCTTGCATTTCCTTCAACAGAATAAACAAGTTATTTTTAAAGCCTGGCTCTGATACTTCCAGTTGTACAGGTCCTCTGAGAAGTTTCTATATTATGTTGTGTTTCGCCCTTTTATTTTGTTTCCTTGTGCCCCTGTCTTTGACTGGGGACGGAAACATTGCCAAGAGAGACTGAGGACTAGTTTCATGTTTGATTCTGGCAGGGTCCCAGCACCTTCCTCTCCAAGGAGAGATGGGGAAGTTTTCAACCAGGCGTGATCCCTTTGGAGGACGGCGTAGTTTAGGGTGCACTCCTTTAGGGGCAGCTAAAACCCAGTCAGTGTCTCCACAAAGGACAAGAAGAAGAGAATCAGGGACACTGGATCCTGCTTTTGGTGTTGGTGGTTTATGAAATCCTCCTCATCAATAGTTCTTGAACTTTCATTGTTGTCCTTCTATGAAACTGAGTTTGTCAAAATTTCAACCTGTCGGCCTCCTTTTCCAAAATCCGTGGGAGGAAAGCCATCAAAAGTGCTGAGCTTGTCTCACGGGGTCCCTTCTATTCCTGGGTCTCAGTCTTACTTCCTCACTGGCTCGACAGCTCTCTAACGCCTTCGAGTATTGAATTTTTAGTTTAGCAGCTTGTCTGGATTTTCAAGGTTTTATAATGGCAAGTCGTCCTTCATCACTTAGTCTGCGGGACATCGGGCAATCTGGTACAGCTGCTCAGCCTGTCAAAGTCGAGGGAAGTCGAAGGTGCTTGCATTCCACGACCCAGGAGTTGCATCCCTGAAAGTATTTACCTTGTAGATAAACTTTAGCAAATGTCAACAGTTTTATAATAGCAATGCCAGCCAACAGAAGAATGAATAAATCAATTGTGGCACAGTCTTAGAAAAAAACAAACAAACAAAACGGCAGTGAAAACAAATAAACTTCATGACCACACTGCTGAGTGAAAATGTGACGTGTAGAAAAAAGTGTGTGTGTGGGCATCTGTGTGTATGTGTGGAGTGATAATTATGTGTGCAGTGAAATACGGTGAGAGAGTGGTTATCACAGACATGGAATTTCTTGTTTTTCTCAGGGATCGTGGGTTTGTGATTAGGGAGGGGTAGTAAAATATTTCAATTTTGCTGATAATATTTCACTTATTAAACTAAGTGGTGGGTATATATTTGGATGTGTCTGCATTTAAATATATCTTGGACAATCTTGAATTAGTTGATTCGGTTGATTTATTTTTTTCAATTATTAATTTTATATTTTATATTATCATACTTGGTGATTTTTCTTTATCATTTTTTTCTCTGATTCTCTTTGCTTCTTTCTTGACTTTTGATTGAGTTTTTTTTGAAAGCTCTCATTTGCTTCTTTTCCTTAGTCCATTCTTACTTTCCCTCTGCTGCTTTAAAATGTGTTTTTTTCCCCCATTGTTTTTCTGATTGTCCTGGACACATTATCAGGCATAATTAACAACACATTCCATTAAGCAATAGCTTAACCTCCTTTGAATGACAAAAGGACCTTAGAATCTCCAAGTCAGATCACCACCTTCCTGCCTTCCTAGTTGTTATCGGATATTTTAAGTTTGTTATTTTTCTCTAACTTTATGAATTAGATTTTAGTACTGAGGACACACACGGCCGAGTTAGTTTCACATACTTCTCCGTGTATTTGGTCACCCTTCTTGCTCATACTTAGGAACATTTTGCTGCTGCTCATTTTCTTTCCTTCCTTGGGGATGGTTTGCTGCTTTATCATCAGCCACAACTCTCTGCACATGGCTTTGGCTTTGAGTCTTGCTGGGCACACAGTGTTGTGAAGTACGTGGGTCTAGTACAAAAAAAGTACTGCATCTCTGCTCTTGGAAGCCACTGTGCTGCCGTTTCTAGCTCGACTGATGGGGATGAAACGCTGGCTCTCAGTCGTCTATCTTTCCTTTGAAGACTTCCTCTTTCTTCTTTTTCCTGGCTGCTCAACAATAGTTTTGTCTTGGGTTGTTTAAAGATTCGCTAGAGGCTATCCAAGAGGATTTAAAACATGACCTCTTTCTTGGACGATATTGTGATTCCTGAATCATGACTCTATAGCCCTCATCTGTTCTAGAGGATTCTCAGCTATTATCTCTTCAAATATTACCACTCTTCTAAGATCTTCTCCTGGGACTCTGATTAGCTGTATCCTAGAGCGTCTCAATCTATTCTCCACCCCTTTGACATTTTCCTTTATTTTTTCTGCTGCCTTTTGAGACTGCATTTTAGTAATTTAGTGGCACTCTTATTCTTGGCTTCGCTCATTTATTTTCAGTTGTGTATACTCAATCAGCCACTGAGGTTTCTTTGATCTATGAAAATTTTTCCATTTAGAAGCTCATTGGGTTATTTTTCAAACCTGGTCGTTGCTCCCGGTCATCTCTGCTGACGGTTGACCCATGCCAGGCCACCTGCCTTCCGTGTATGTTTCACACATGACGTCATTCTCTGTGGTGCTCACGAGAGCAGTCACACCTGCACTCTTCAGGTGCTTACATTGTGGCTTGTCACTCATGAACAATTGGCGCCTTCTGCTTCTGTGACTTTTCATTGTGAAGTCATCGTGACTCTTTAATCTGTGGGACGCCTGGGAGTCTCAATGGGGTTCCCTCTGGCCATGCTGTGAGTCAGGGGCACCAAAGACCGGGAGCCACAGCTACCTCTGCTCATCCCGGATTGCAAAGGACCGGGCTCCACTTCTCTGCTTTGTCCCAGCTCACGAGTGCCTCTGTGCCAGGTCCCATGGCCTGTGGAACAGGTATTTGCTTTAAGAGGGTCCTGGATAAAGTCTCCTTTGATGGAGGCGTTGGGATCTCCAAGCAAGTGGCTCTCATATGTCACCCTCCTCTAACAGAGCTGGAGCTTGAGGACCCTGGGTTATAAGCACCATGATGCCACTTTGTTTGAGGGCAGGTGTTTAAGCAGCAGCTGTGATGTGTAAGTTGCTGTGTGTCAACAGTACTTAGTGATTGGTTAAGTCAATAGGAGGGAATAATGGCGCCCGGATGTGACAGCCTGTCTCATCATGTCTAGCTCTCAGGAGAGCAGGCCGCTGGACACTGTCCTGTTCTTTCCAAGAGCTGCAGGGGCCATGAATGCATATTGCCTTTTGACTCCTGCTGGTCACCTACTGGAATCTTCTCTTCTCCTCACCACAGCAGGCTCTTCTGGGGACCTTTGGGCCACCATGACGCTGTCCCTCCTGTTCCACTGCTCAGGATGGTGAGACCTGTACCCTCACACTTCCCGGGGTGTGGCACGCTGTCCTCAGCTCCTCCACGCCCAGGAAGACGGGCTATTAGGCCTGGTTTTGTTCTCTCGTGGATGATAGTGAGCCTGCGGTTTGGAGTGAAGGCCAGTGACTTAGTTGTACCACCTGCCTTGGCTCCACCTGGGGAGCTGTGAGCTCTGAGGTTCAGCAGGATGAAACCTGCGTGTGCATTTTCCCTGGGGACATGTGGTGGTGATGGGGACCAGGATGGGAAGAGAAGGAGGGCAGGTCCTTCTGTTTACCATTCTGCAAGCACCTGCTTACGGAGCAGGAGTCTGCACAGCGCCCAAGATGCAGAGAGGCGCACAAACCCACTTCTGCCCACATTCACCACCACCCGGCTCCATCGCAGCGCCTCTGCGTCCAAGGCCGTCGAAAGGCATCAGGATGCTAGGCGCCAGCAGTGCGCAGAAACTGTCTATGCTAACTTCCTTCTTTCTCCGAGCAAGCAGCGATCTTCAGAGCAAATGAAAATCTGTTGCCTTGGAGAAGTTTGAGAAGAAACCAGAAAGTGTGTGGGAAGGAATCTGCCCCAGCCTGAGCTGTTCACCGGCTCTGGGGGCCCCCGGCTAACGCGTCCCCAACTGCTGGGGGGCATTTCATCACCTCCTCCGGGTCTGGTGTCCCCCCTCACCATGCGGTCTGGCAGTTTCCACGGACAGAGAGAGGCTGCCCCTTTCCGCTGTGAACTTGGCTGCAGTGAGCTTATCTCTCATTTGTTGTGATCACGCCGATTATAAAGGACTGCAAATCTGCCAGATTGATGATCTGCTCAGAGGCTGTACTTTCAGAGCTCTTGTGGTTTCGGTTGATTGGGGGGAGAGGAGCAGAGAGAGAGGTACTTTGTGGAGAAAGCACAGGTGAATAGTCATTACAGAAATGATGACAGTGAGCTGTCTAACTGCAGAACTGAGGACTCACACAGGGCCTTCCAGTCCACGAGCCCAAGGCGGCCTGGCGGCTCCCGCACAGAAGCAGCAGCGTGGACGGGAGAAATGGAGCTCTGCTGCTCCAGCTGCTCCTGGCATGCAGCGCGGCCCACATGGAGCTGGGGTGACTTTCCCCCGGACGTGCCCCTTCATTATCTGAGCCTGCCTGTCCTGTTTCTCTATTGCTGGTTGAACTGCCCACACTGATGGACGAGGCTGGCCATGTGACCAAAGACGAAGAAGGTTAGACCCTGAAAAACAAGTGCTCCAAAGCAGACAGGGGCTAACATTTCGAGGACAAAACTCATTCGTGGTGCCCAAATGTCAGAGTTGATACAAAGCCAGGAGGCGTGTTTGAAAAAAAAAAGGAAACCAGATTCCTTGGTCCTTCCTTGGAGATGGTTCCATGTGTCTTTATTTCTCAGTCATGCCAGGTGGGTCCCCTGCAGGAGGCGGGAGCAGGGGTGAGCGGCTGCACCGGTGCCCTCAGTGCGGGTGCAGGCTGATGGCCCATCGCAGGAGCTCTTCCTGGGGAATGTCGCGCCCCCCGCACCACGCGCAGCGCCCTCCATGGAGGGCGTCAGAGGAGTATGCGATGACGCACATGCGCACACACGCTCTCCCACTGCACCTGCAGGTGGCAGGCTGGCCGGGTGCATGGGCAGAGGGCTGGCCGGTGCCGCCTGAATGCCAGTGACCGCCTCTGGGCCGGGCAGACCCCGCTACACCAGCACTTCGGGCCACTCACCCCGTCAGGAGTCAAGTCAGACTTCACCTCCAGGGAGCCTTCCTCAGCTGCCTCCTCTGGGCGCCCAGTACCTCCTACGTTCCCTCCCCAAAGACCCCCACATTGCCTTGAAATACCTGCGTGCTCTTCTCCCTGCCGACCGTGTGTCCTAGGTGGGCAGGCGGTCTCGGGCTCCCTCCATCTCCAGGACCCAGCTGATACCTTCCACGCGCTTGTATTCAGAATACAGAGTCAGCCTTGTGTGCTGTCCTTTTGTTTCCCTCCAGGCCAGCACATTTGTCCAGGAAACAAAGTCTTGGTATTTGATTTTATGTATTTTTATCTTTTTGAGGAACGGTGCAGGCAGGAACGAAGGCCAGTAGCAGGCAGGCAGGTAGAGAGGAGGAAGCGATTTTTTTTTTTTTTTTTTTATGTTATTTGGTTATTCATCATCTTGTTCCCTGCTGGCCCTGTGACTTGAACCTGGGTCCTTGGGGTGGATGTGAGCTGCACCCCTCTGGAGGCAGCTGACCCAACCGCTGCCCCAGCAAGGTCCACCAGAGTACGTCTGATGGCCGCCTCACAGTCCACTGCAGCTGCACGGTGGCGATGGAAGGGCTTGCTTATCCGAGAGGCCTCCTCTTCACTCTTACAAATAACGCAGAGTGGAACATCTTTGCACGTCTGGTGAGCACATGAGCTCTTCAGACGAAGGAGAAATCCACAGACTGACGACAGCAAACAATCCACTAGATCGTTTTAGCTAGATGGGATGCAGTTGGCAAGCTTTCAGGGAGCAGCCAAGCTCACTGACAGGACATGTCACAACGGTCCGGATGCTCCGCTTCCCACCAGCGCCATGAACAGCCGCGGTGGTGACTCTAAGCCATGAACATGGGTACAATTCAGCAGTGGTTTCCAAGTTAGGGATTCTACTCGGAATCCTCTTTTCCAAAGAGACTTCTTTAACTTTGGTGTGGAAGACACCACAGTCTGGTGATGGCTATTCTCTGGGACCCAATTCCCTGTGTCGAGACAGAAGGCAGCCGCCGTGGGATGCTAGGCCAGCACGGGGAGGAGGTGGCGAGGTGGGAGCGGCCTCTGTGCAGATGTGGTTCTTTGACCATCGGCTTGGAATAAGGGGAACGGAGAGAGATAGGCAGCTTGGTCAGCCCTGGCTCTGTGTGTGGGAGGTGTGTGCATGCTCATGTATGTGGTGTGTGTGCTGAGTGTGTGCACGGTGTCTGAACGGTTGTAGATGCACGCAGGTGTGAATGTGCGAGACTGTGCAGAGCGGGGAGGGAGCAGTGGGTGTTATCGGGTCTGCCCGGCCAGGCTGGAGGGTCCCTGGGGGTTACGGACCACAAAGGACCTCCGGACTGAGCAGCAGAGTCCTGCAGGGGGCTGGGTGACCCGACTCAGAGAAGTGCGGCGCTTGACGGGGAGGCTGGGGAAGAGGCGGCCGCAAGAGCCTCGGGAGCAATGTTCATTTGGGGTTATGGGCAGGGTGACTGAGTCGGGCGGTAGGGCCTGTGAGGAGATGCATGGAAGTCATATGAAATCATGAGAGTCGTAGCCCTATAAGAAAAGCAAGGGACACAAAGCTGTCCCCTGCCTCGGGGGGTGGTGTACAGGAGAAGCCCCAGCAGGAAGCCAGCGAGGGTCGCCTTGATCTCAGACGTCCCAGCCTCCGGAGCTTTGAGCAGTAAGTTCTGCTGTAGAGCCTCCCAGCGGGGCTTTGCCACGTGGCCAGCGGACATGGACTTGGGGCCTGAGAGAAGGCAGATTGCAGGACGGGAGGAAGAAGATTCCAGCATTTGAGGTCAGCTCGCTTTTCTCGATGACCCTCTTCCCGACATCTCCCTGGGCAGGGGCACGGTGCTGGGCCCGTCCCAGGACACAGGGGCACCGGAAGTTCGTGCCCCTCTGCCTGCCCACGTTGCCAGCTCACCAATTCTCAGCGCCTTGGCTAATGGCGTCACGCAAGCGGACGGAGCGCAGACGCTGCTCTCTGCCGGGCGATGATGCGGGAGAAGTGAGCGGCTGGGACATCGACGAAGTCGGTTTCTCCGCTCAGCAGACAGCCGCTGTGTGGGGCAGCGCCGGAGAGAGAAGGCGTCTCCCGGCGGCGGGAGCGTGTGGTGCTGGGCAGGAGCCCGCACACTGTTCAGCTCGGGTAAAACGAGCAGACGACTAACTGCCCGTCCCAAGAGCATGTGCCCCGGTGATCGGCAGCGCCGCCCGCTCTTGCCTGTTTCAGTCCGGGCGGCGCCTCTCCCGCCCCCAGCGCTGGGCTCGGGGTGCTGCTGGGTGTTGGGGTGCTGCCCCGTTGGGTTTTGACACAGGTGCGAGCGTGCTGTGACCTTGACTAGGTGACCTCAGCAGTCCGAGCCTTGCTGCCTCATCTGTAAAATGGGGGCAGTGATGTCCCTGGGGAGTGGAGGTGTGGGGTCCTGGAGGCGAGGCAGGAAATGGGTTTCACTGCGGGAGGGTTGGGAACTGGGCAGCCCTGCCACCCAGCCAGGTCAAGGGCAAGCTCAGAACCCGCCTGGTGGACTACCTGGTGAGGGCTCTCGTTTCAGCCTGCTCCCTTCGGCTGGATTAGCAGGGGACCTGGTCCCGTGAAGGTGGGGCGGCAGGGGCTGGAGGAGGAGGAGTTGGTAGAGGTTTTGCCTTCTTCCTGGAGAAAGGCAGACTTGCTTTTCTCTCCTGGGCACCATGGGATCAGATGTTCTGAAGTCAGACACGAGCCTTGAAATTTATTCCCATCTCCGTTTGCGGGGGCAGTGGAGGCTCAGAGCAGTTCCTGTCTTCCCCGGGTCCCACTGCTCATGATGACACTGGACCAGGGAGCTTCAGACACGTGAGTGGGGTGCTCACTTCTCATCTTCAGACAATGGGCTCGTGGCTGGCGGGAGGCCTCAGGAAGGCCCTCTGTCCCCTGCCCCTTCCAGCAGGTTCTGTCTCTGCTTCCAGCTGCCTTTTCTCCAACATGGATCCAACTTCCTGAAGAGGCCCGGGACCCCCACTGCACCTGGCCCTGCCTGCCTGGGGGTCCCAGAGCCCACTCCCTAGCCTCTGTTCAGACAGCTGCTGTTCCTGGGTTCCGGCAACCCTCACATGATTCCCTTGGCTTCAGGCCTGTGTGGGGTGATGCCAGGGTGCCCCACACCCAGGGAGGAGGTGCTGTTGGCAGGCTTGGAAAGCAGGTGGGAGTCCCAGTGGAGACCCCTCGCCTGGTGGCCTTTAGCTGGATGCCTCTAGAAAGATCTTCATCTTCAGTGTTCTCATCTGTCAAATGGGCATAATAATAGCCCTTCCCTCCAGGGTGCGGTCCAGCCTGCTCGTCGAGGGGCAAAGCCCTCAGGCCGCTGTCCTCACTGCCTCACTTCTCAGGAGTGCTGGAGCAGGGCGGCGGGGGTCCAGATGTGTTGGCCGGTGGACAGGGGATCTGAGCTGGGAAGCAGCGAGCCCCAGAGCTCAGGGTGATGCAGACCCACATCTGCTCTGCTGTGACACAGGCTACAGTCCCCAGTCCGAGTGGTTGGGCTGAGCGCACACCTGGGGCAGGTGCCAGGCAGGTGGGATGACAGGCTGAGTTCTCAGTGTGTCAGGTTAGGCCAGCAGACAGTGCGCAGAGGAGGCACCACGCAGCTCCTGACCTCCGGCCTGAGCACCTGCTCCTCGGAGGACCTGGTCTCTCCTTTGTGCATCTGTACACACTTTTACACTCTCCTCGGGACTGGAGCTGGTGATTTGGGCTAAGGCTCACCCCAGGGCTCAGGGAGGGCCCCTGCCGCCCACTCCGCTCCCGAGGCTGAGCTGGCCACAGACAGGCAGGTAATGGGGACAGGACACTACCCCCTCAGCTCCTGGGGCCTCTCTGCTCTGTGCCCGGAGCAGAGCTCAGGAGTGTGTCGTGAATTAGTGAGTGAACTGGACTTGGTGACCGGATACACAAACTTTGCTTATCTCCACACAATGGTTTTTGTTTGGACATCCATTTGGAGTCTCCTCTTTATTAAGTTAAAAGGAAGAAAGTTCTGTGATGCACTCGGTGACTTGTCCTGAGCTGTTTTCACCTTAAGCCTAAAATGACTCAATACACTAAATCTAGCTTGAAGTCGTGTTAGGGGATCTCTTCTGTGGCCACAAGAAAGTCAGGAGTTTAAGCAGGAAACAGCTGCGCTTGTGTGGGGATGGATGCTGCTGGAGTTGTGTGCTCGCCGATTCACTGTGTGCAACGGGATGACTTTGCATGCCTGAAATGGGTATCATGTCCAAGAGAAATGTAGGAGAGGTTGAACTTGAAAGAGAAAATTCTGCTCCTTAATGTCCTGGGTGTGCCGTGCACGAGCGTGTGTGAGCGAGTCTGTGTGTCATCTTGCTTGTGCTGCAAAACTTAGCACCCATGCCAGCCTGTTGGAGGTACACAGCAGGCGCTCAATAAATGCTCTTGGTTTGTCCAAGTGAAGCTCCCTGCTCATACCCCGCTTCTCCCTGCCTGGGTGTATCGTTTGACCATTTCTGACCAGTTTAGGAAAAAAGCCTCAATAATCAGATTCATTTGGCACAGAAATCTGCTCAAGGTTTCACCCCAATTCACTGTACTCCCGTCGTTTGTTCGCCCCCTAGAGGAAGGCCCCTTGGACCTCTGACCACCTCCGCGTTGATCTGGCAAATGAGAAGGAGCGAACGTGCCTCAGGAAGCTGAAGGCACCTACTGTGAGTGCCAGCATCTGCTGGTGCCCATGGAGGACCCCACTGGGGCTTGGCTCCCTGAGTCCTCATGGTTCCCAGAGTGAGTTTTCATCCCATTCACAGATGAAGAAACTGAGCCCCAGGAAGCTTAGCAACTTGCCTACATTCCCCAGTCAGTAGGTGACAGAACGGGGCCTTGAATCGTGAGGAGGAGGATGCAGTAATGTGGACAGAAGACCTCAGCATTTGTCAAGTTCAAGAGCACTCTTGGAACACTCACACCAGATTCTGCAGCAGGCGTGATACTTTGCCTAAAATCCGACAACGGAGAATTTCCTGATCATGCAGTTTGGAAGTGACAGAGTGTCCCTTGGGCCAGGTCTCTAACCTCCCACACTCAGGTGGCCTCTCTTTGACTGTGGCTCTCAGAGCACGCCTTCTGCTGCCTTCCATGGGCCAGAAGTGACAGGCTAGTTCCCAGACTTCTAGAAAGCATAAACCCCGTCTTGGATGCCCTGTCCACGGCAGGGAACATGGAGAAGCTCCTGACGTGGACACTGCAGGCGGAGATGTGGCCAGAGTTCTGGCATTCAGGCTCCTGACCTTGGAGGTCATGGGCAAGCCTTCCCAGCCTGTGCTTCCCAATAGTGGACCCTGGGGAGGGGACCATGGGGGAGGAGGAGGCCATAGCTTCCTGGGGGTCCAGCCTGGCTGCTGAGGGTGGATTCCTCTCTGGAGAGAGACGAGGCTTCCGAGCTATTGCTGCAAAGCAGCTGGTAGGTGGCCCGGTCCCCGTGCTCCAGTGACCTAGGTGCAGTCAGTGGGCAAAGTGGCCCAGAAGGGGTGGGGGGAAGGTGGGCTCGCTGTCTCCATACCCAGGCATCTCCCTTCTACCCAGCTGGACCCCTCTGGCAGATGGAGAGATGACTGGATGTTTAGGGAGTGTGGGGAGGGCTCTGAGTGTCCAGTTGGGGACGGGAAAAAACTGCATCTTGGAGCAGAGCTGTGTGGGGTCCTGGTCACTTCACTGCCCTGAGCCTTGGTTTGTCCATCTGTATAGTAGGTGCAATAATGTGCCCCTCACAGAGCTAAGAGAAGAAGTAAAGAGGGCTGGTATACAGTATGTGCTCAGTGGACAGAGATTTCCTCCCTCTTCCTCGAGGTCCTCATCACATTCTTCTTTGCTAATAGCTTTTTCCTTGTGCTCCTCTGGGCCCTGGGGTGGAGTGTTGACAGGGGCCCATAGGCCCAGCCTCAGCTCACTGGAGCCCGTGTGTCTCCAGGCTCCGGAAGGGGCCCCGGAGCTGGCAGGCAGCTGTGCGTGTGGGCCTATAGGCCCGTCTTCGCCCTCCCGGGCTCCACGGATGCCGGCTCACGGGGCACAAAGCCCCATTATGAACATGCTCACACGCAGTCTGGACTGCGCGAACCCGCCGCCCCGCCCGCCCCGGCCCACGGAAGGCTGGTGTGGCTCTGCCAGCCATTGTTCCCACAGAGGAGGAGGTCACCTGGGGTGACGCTGCCCAGAGGCGTCTCCTGTGGGTGTGGAGCATGAACATGCTCCAGCTGGTCTGGGCTGGACTGCTCTGTGTCTCCACTGTGGTCCTGGTCACAGGCTGTGGGCTCTGCACCGGGACGGGTGGGAGGGAGGGAGGAAGAGGAGGGAGGGGGCCAGGAGGAAGGGTGGCCGGGCTCCGTTCAGTATCAGTGTGGGAAGTCAGGTCCCAGAGTTTCTCTTAAAAGTGAGTAGGAGTTTAACTGGAGGATGCTGCACTTGTTGGCAGTGAAGGGGAAGACTGCATTTGTTCTTCCCGTCAATAAATATTTGTTAAGAGCCCAAGATGGGAAGCTCTGTGAATGCACAAAAACATACAAATCTCTGTGCTCACAGAACTTACCTTTCTGGGTAGACTTCTTCTAGAAGAAGTCCTCTGGCCAAGTCCAACACTGTGAAACAATTCATGTAGCTATTCAACATTTACCAACCAGAGAGAGATCCATCCATCCACCCATCCACCCGCTCAGCTACTCATTATCCATCCATCCATCCAGCCATTCCCCCAACCATCCATCCACTCAACCATCTACCTATCCATCCATCACCCCCACCCACTGTCCATACATGCAACCACCCATACCCACCCATCATCCATCCATCCATCCAACCACCCATCCAGCCATTCATTATCCATCTATCCCTCACACCCATCCATCCAACCATCTACCTATCCATCCATCACCCACACCCACCGTCCATCCATCCATGCCCCCTACTCATCATCCATCCATCTATCCATCTCCCCACCATCCATCCAACCACCCATACCCACCCGTCATCCATCCATCCACCCATCCATCCAGCCACCCATCCAGTCATCCATCATCCATCCCTCCAACTCACCCATCATCCATCTATCCCCCACACCCATCCATCCAACCACCCATCCACTCACCCATCATTCATCCACCCATCCATCCATCCATCCACCCATCCAACCACCCACCACTTACCCATCATCCATCCATCTATCCATCCATTTACCCACCCTTCTATTTGTCCATCCATTCATTCACTCATCCATCCACTCACCCATTCAACCGTCCGTCTGTCAAGCAAACATTTATTGAGCAACACCTACCATGTGCCATGTCCTTTGAAAGCATCAGCATGTCTTAGCATTGCCTAGAAACAAACCAGAGACAAGAATTCAGGTGTTAAGTGAAGTACTGAGGATGAGCTCCCAGAAGGAGCCCAGAGGGTACAATTTCAGGCAAACTCTCTGTCTCAGCCTGGCCTGCAGGGAGCTTTGAAGCAGGAACTACACTTGCCTGTCCGACCTGAGGTTTTGGAGCTGGACGCTGCAGCCCAGGCTGGGATTGCCCAAGGGGATGGAAAGTGCGAATGCACTTCAGTGCTCAGAATGTGGCTCCTGCTCCTAAAGGGATCACAGGCGTGGTAGGGTGGACTGGAAAGAAGCCAGGGGAGAGTGCACACAGGGATGTACAGTGGTGCCTGGGACTGGGCAGCCTGAGGACATACAAGTCCACAGACCAGGACAATGGGAAGCTCAGAGCCCAGGACCAGTGCTCTCCAGGAAGGGGCCGTGGTAGAGCCCTGGGATGGGTGCTGGGGGACCCTTTCCCCTCACAGTGCAGGAAAGGAGGTCTGGGAGGGCTTCTTGGAGAAGGTGGCACCTATGGGTACAGGAAGACTGGTGTATACACACACGTGTACACACTGGAAGACTGTACACACACAGAGTTGTCTTTGATTGTTTGTTCTAGATCCACATTTTCCATCAAGGTCACAGGTCCATGGAGTCAGAGCTCACTAGGGGTAGGAGGGCTATTAGGCTCATCAGGCCACGTCCTCTGGCTTTAGGCCGCAGAGGCCCAGTGAGGGCTTGCTGCGGTCACACAGCAGAGCTTGTCATCTGCGTGGGGCAGAAGTCCTGGCCCCAGGCCCAGCCTGGACTTGCCAAGCTCAGTTCTTGCTGAATCTGTGTCATGGGATTCGGTCCGTGCGTCCAGGAAAAGGCTGCATGGTCACTTGCAGGCCAGCCAGCCGCCACGGGGCAGCGCCTGGCCTTGCCTGTCTCCTGCGGGAAGCAGTGGGCCGCTCCCAGGGAGGACAGGTCCTGCTGGCCGTGGCCGGAGCACAGGCTCAACTCTGCTGTTTGGGGCGCCTGTCTCTGGCACCAGGGAGGGGAATGTGAGGTGAGAACACCCTCTGAGGGACCTCAGTTCTCCCAGCCCACTCCCTGTGGGGCGGGGAGACCTCAGGAAACTTCAGCTAGAAAAGAAGTGTCTGCTCCTCACCTTTGCCTGGGGTGCATTTCTTATCTGTGAGTCATAGGATTTTCACAATCCACCTTTTATGTTCGTTTCAATAATGTCTGGCTAAGCCGAGGTGCTCTTAAAGGAGCAGGCCCTGTTTATTTCCCCTCTGCCTCCTGAGCGGTGCAGCCCAGCAGGGAGCTGGGGACGCTTGGGAGGCTTGTCCTGCCACCCACCCTCCTGTGCCTCAACGAAAAATTAGACCAAGAGACTTCGGTTTCATCTTGACCCGAAAACCAAACAAAACGAAAACCCCCAAGCCCGAAAGATTTCCAAAAAAACACAGCTTGAGGAGCGTTTTGAAGGTGAAAGATGAAAACTCCAGACACCAGCATACACTATACGTCGTGTATGTCATGGGTCACAGCTGCAGGTCAGCCACCCTGGAAAGGTGGTTACAGGTCCGGCCAGCTGGGCAGGCAGGCAGGAAGCGGGAAGCCTTCTCCCTCCCCCATGAGTCGAGATGCGGATCTGTCCCTGACTCTCCAGTGTCCCTTGACCTCCTTCTTCAGATGGGAGGACACTGTTTGAGGGTCCTCACTTGCCGATGGAGAGAAAGCATCCTTTAAGCGAGGAAGAAGGGACCATGATCAGAGAACTCGGTAGAACGTAATTCACAGTGCGGCATTCCTTGAACAGGTCATATTTTCGCTTACCCGTTTCTAGGTCTGCAGGCCAGGAAGGCCAGAGAGGCTGGAGGCTGGCTCGAGGTCACACCATTTGTGCATGTGGGGGCCGGGACACAAAACTGCTTGCATCAAGTCTCCAGACAGAGAGCAGCACACCCCCGCCTCTGCTCCCCATCCTTCCACAGTAGTTTCGGGCTGATTTTTTTTTTTTAACCACGACCATCGGCCTTCAGTGTTTTGTTTAGTTTTTTTTTGTTAGTATTGGTCGTTGTGCTCAGGGGCCGAAGAGGGTGTTGGGGATGTCCGGATATTTGCTTCCAGCTCCCCGCAATGGAGGGAGGGAGGCAGGCTCCCTCGCCTCCCGCCGAACAGTTTTGAGAGTCTTGCACTTTTGGTAAGTGACAGTTTTGCAAATTGCGGGTAAAGAACTTCACTGTCTAATTAAATCTCGAAGATGCACAGGAGTTTGAAACCGGTGATTGATGCACACGGAGGCGCGGCTCCGACGGAGGCTGTCTGACAAGGACCGCGAAGCCCGCTCAGCCGCTGATGTCTTGTTGTGATCCGCGCTGTCATTTTTTCATTACTGATTAAAATTAAAAATCCGCTTGGCAAATCCATTGTAAAAATTCCCTTCATGAGCATCGACGGGTACAAATTATTTTGTCAATCGCCTGGCAATCAAACTGGGGCTGGAGACGCTGGCCCCCTCTCCGTCTTTACCCCTCTCTCTCACGCCAGCGACTTTTCACAACAAAGTTTTCAAAAGCGTAGGTAACAGTCTTGGCAGCGTTTGAAAAAAAAAAAAATTCCAGCTGCAGCTCCGCGTTTTAATGAAAACTTCGGGCTTTGCGCGCCCCTCCCCCTGCCCAGAGTGGAGAAGAAGGTTCTGGGTGGGAGTCTGCGCCGTAATTGTCTAATGCTGTGTAATGACAGGTGGGTAATAGTCATAAAAGCCTTTATTAGGGTAAAATTCTGTTTTGAGAATGGAAGCGTAAATTGTCTAAAACTGCAAGGCAGAAAAGGGAGCTGGCTAACCTGCAAACCAAGTGGAAAATATTTACAGCCACTCCATGGAGATGACTCTGGACGCAGTGTCTACCTGTCATGGGAGGATGGGCGGAGGGGGAACGTGCAGGTGGCGTGAGCTGTGCCTGGAGGCCGGAGCCCGGGCAGTGGGACTCTGCGTGGGTCAGCTGCCCTCTCTGTGCCCAGTTTCCTTTCTGGGATCACTGGCTGGTCCCTGCTCTCCTGCAGACACCTTCGTTCCCCTGACGTCTGGAAGTCAGACGTGAAAGCCTGCAGGGCATCTGCAGAGGCCCAGGATGGTAAGGAAGAGCTCCGAGGCTGGGGCCACAGCACCCCGGTGGAGCCTGGTCGGCAAGTGTCCTGCAAGTGTTGGGGGGATTCCTCCCTCTCTGAGACCCAGTGTCCTGAGCCCGACTGGGAAATTCAACGGACATGCGTCGGAGAAGTGCCCGGCATGCAGTCTGCCACGCGGTAGGCACTGACTATGATTTATTTTTGTACATCTTCATCCGGAACAGAAAGACACGGTGCAAGTGTTCTGGGAGAGAAAAAGACTCCTTTTGTGTATCTGCCCAGGACCCCAGGTCCTCTAGGATTCTGATGACCGCTCACAAAGTGTGGGTGTCCCCCTCCACCAGCTGGGGGTCCCACAATTAAACTCATCTCTCCAGAGAGAGCATCAGGCCCCACAAGGTAAGGGCTCTGTCCCATAGAACTCCCCCAGGCCCGCTTCAAATGTCCACGGTGGGCTCAGGGCATCCCCTGTGCTTCTGACCACCTGGCTCTTGACAAGAGATTCCACAGGTTCTGCCTGGTCTGCTAGGGCAGCTCACAGAACTTGGACAAACATTTGACTTAGTGATTTCCAGGTGACTCCAAAAGTTCTAACTCAGGAGCAGTCGGATGGGAGAGGTGCGTGGGGCGGGGCAGGGGGCAGGGCAGGGGGGCTGCCATGCCTTCCATCCTCCCAGCCTCTCCATGCGTTCCGCTTCTAAATCCAGTCTTTCTGGGTTTGTACGGGGCTTCATGACAGGCACGTTGATTAGGTTGAGGGTCACCCTGCAGCTGCTCCCCTCCCCATAGGTCAGGGGACACTCCAACCCTCCGACCACAGGCTTGGCTTTCTGCAAACACCCCATCCTTAGGTGTTTTCTCATGAACATCAATTGAGGCGTGGCTGAGTTTTCTTAGGAACATCAGGACAGCTTTAATGCCTCTCTCAGGAAATTCCAAGCGTTTAAGTCCGTGGCAGAAACAGGAGCGGATGTCTATTTCTCATTATGTCTCCCAGGATCACCCCCATCCAACTCCCAGCTCCCACAGGCCACTCCAGTCTGCTCCTGGGCCCCTGGGTCATACTCGGTGCGGCTGAGTGTTCTCTGCTTCAGAGTGTGGAGGGTAAGAAGTGATAGCATCCTTTCAGGGTCTCCAGATGCCTTGTGAAATAGGTGTTTTGTGCATGACTTGGAATAGGGAGGAAGGCTTGATGGAGAACACTTGGAGACAACGGAACCATGATCCCCCCGAGCAGATGAAACTGATCACAAGAAGAACTGAAACCCAGCCGTGTCCAAGTCTGACCCTTACCGGTGCCCCACGGCTAACAGAAGGCCATGCCAGGACACCGTGCCACGCCTTCCAGGGCTCTCTGATGCACGGAGGGGTCTGCTCTGCTCCCACAGAGGGGCACTTTAGTATCTTCTAGTTCTGCATCCCGCACTTAACCAAAAAGTATTTTGTTCTGCTGGAGGTTGGTTGTTTGTAACTTAGGCACTTTATTTTTCTCTTCCTGGCCTCTAAAAATCTAAAAATTCATTCTTCCAGGAAAGACAACAGCAGAATATATTTTTAAGGGATGGAGAGGATAGAGTCATCTTTAAGAGAAGCCAATATGCCTTCTGTCTTTGATAGACTTCCCTGCTTCTTCAGTCCCTGGAACAGCACAGAGGAAGAATTTCTAACCAGCCGAAAGCAGTCGGATCAGAATTCCAAACCTATATCCTTTTATAGCTTAGCTGGAGTATTTATATCTCTTCACACATCGTTGTCATGTGAAGCTCCTCTAGACAATAGGGATATTATAAAACACAAATAAACCCACATTTTCCTTCCTCTCTAACACAGCAGGAACATGGCTGTCAGGGAAAAGGGCCAGGGATGTTTAAATGGTTAAAAAAAAAAAATCAAAGCCAGAAACAAAAAAAAAACCCCAAACCCTTTAATGATCAGGCAATTTTCTGTTTTGGAAAATGGTTCATTCCATTTTATAGGATGATTTCCCCAAACCTGTATTTTGTGGATGTTTGGCTAATGTGCCAGGCCACAGCTGGAAAGATGGGTGTGTGTTTTCTATAGCCCCGAAACGTGAGCTCGTGTGTCCATCTGCCGAGCAGGCTCCATCCTTGCGTCTCTCCTGAGGCTGGTGCAGATGGGACGTGGGGGGTGCGAGCAGAGTCTATTGTCCACTTGCATGTCCACCCACTTACCTTATGGACACATCATTGTTGAAGCAAGTTTAATTTAATTATTCCCACTCCACCCCCAGTTCCCAATGACCTGGTATCCTCTGCAGGCAGCGGGAGAGCAGAAATTAACCAGTGTTCCCCTTGAGGGGCACCCGAAGTCGTTGGAGAGAAAGACACAGGGGGAGAAGACAAACACAAGTGGACTCCAGGTCGTGGAAGGGGTCATGTGTGAATTTCATCCTGCTTCGAGAAACAGTGATTCCAGATGATATGAAGAGCATGGTCCGATGCCAGGGACAGGTGCACCACGCCCCGTGCTCCGTCCATGGCAGACATGACTGATGGTCACGGCACTCTTTGCACCTGAGTCAGAGACAACTAGGGACAATCCCCTGGGGTTGGCTCGGGGGTAGGGGGGTAAATCTAGATGTCAGCTGAGGTCTGATTGTTGGGGAGGCCTTGAGTTTGGAGTCAGTTGACATGTTTGCTTCTAACATGCTGGACTCTATCGAATAAAGGGACGATAGATGCCCTTTAAAGCCCTTTCCAGCTCTCACAGACCAGCCATAAGTAGACTGAGGACATATTTAAGTTGGTAACGTGAGTTGAGGACCTACTGTGTGCTGATATTGTGTTGACTCTAGGGACGTGGTAAGTTTGTATTAGCAGCAGGCGGGCAGGTTCATAGCCAGTCCTAACGTCACCGGCATGTGAGCAAAAAATGAGAGATCTTTGGTGGGAGGGGAGGAAACGAGTCATTGTGGGGCAGGCTGGAAGGGTTCATGGAATGGGTGGCATATAATCTGAGCTCTGATGGAAGAAAAGGAATCCAATGAGCAGGGAGCATTGATTTGCCATTAAACAGAGGGCACCTGCTCTTTCCTCTCTCAGCCTCCATTTTTCCACCCCCATAATGGGACCCTGACATCCCTGCTTCCTCAGGATAGAGAAGAAAACGTCTGGAAATGTGCCTGCTGTGTCTTATACTGTGGGGCAGTTAGCACCCCAACAAGACACTGGTTGAGCACCTACTCTGGGCAGGGCCTGCTCAAGCCTGGGGATAGAGAGCCAGACGGGGAGGTGACGTCTCTCCCTCTGAAAAGCCCTCATTCTGGTGGGTATTTCTGACTCCGTTGCACATAGCGTGTGGGCCCAATACACGTGACACATCTTTGGAAGCTGGGGAGGCTGTACTTGGTGAACTGAGCCAACCCCTGAAGTGTAGGGCCTGCAAGTTCACTGTCATCTTCGGGCTCTGCTGTCCTGGGGACCTGGCTCGTGCATGGTGAGGACGGACGTCACCAGATGGCACGTTCAGTGTTGGCTGGGAGGCCTCACAGCGGACTCGGAGGCACGGCTGACGTCCAGGCACCCCCAGGCTGCGGGCCTTGCTACCCACGTGCCCTCCCAAGAGTCCTGCCCGTCACACGTTTGGGGACTGAGGTGCAAGGTCATGTGGCAAGTCCCAGCATGTTCACCTGTCTGCCGGCAGGAGAGCCTCCCTCTTCCTGTGTCTTCCTTGCTGAGACTCACGGCGGGCAGGGAGGCGGTCAGCGTGAGGGCTCTGGACCTGAGGCTGTGACCAGGGCCAAAGCCTGGCTTTGAGGCTTATTACTGCTCACCGACTTGAGCCTCAGTTTCCCCCTTTCCACACCAGGGACTTGAGCTGAATGGGGAGGATAGAGGTTCCTCTATCCCGAGGAAGCATGGAGGTTTGGCGGAGGTTGTCTCAGAGGCCCGTCCCCTCCCTGCTCCCAGGAGAGAGGCCCTGGGCCGCTCTGTCATCCACCCCCATGCTGCCACCGCCAGGCCCGGAACACGTGGTGTCCTGAAACGCCCTCTGCCTCCCCGGAGCTGATCCATACTGGTCGTGGGCGATGTTCCCACTATCAGACATTTGGTGGAGCCGTACCCATCCATCCCCACCCTCTCATGCATTTCCATCCTTCTTTCTTGACAGACCTGGGCGTGTCAGCTGTGGGGTCTCGCCGTCTTGGGTGCCCACGCTTCTGATGTTCTGGGAGAAGGGGGCTGTTTGTGGACTGTCCAGGCAAGGGGCTCCGGAGAGGGAGACGGAGCCGATGCAAAGGCGTGAGGCCCCTCGTGCCCAGCGCACGGCCCGCGGGGGACTCCGTGGACATGAGAACCCGGGGTCCGAAGAGCCCATGCCAGCGCACACAGGCTGCTTCTGCTGTGTGGCAGGGGCCCTGGCTTGCAGCTTTCTTTGGAAGGAAGGAGGGAGACAGGGAAGCAGCCTGTTTTTTTTTTAAAGCAAAGGTGCAGGCAGGAATGCAGATGAGCAGAGACAGGCAGGAAGAGAGAGGAGCAAGTATTTAATTTACTTTTCACTTGTTCACGCTGGTTGTTCCCCCAGCCCGGGACCTTGGGATGTATGTGAACTGTGCCCACCCTCTACTCCACCAGGGCTCACCCAGAAGAAGCATTTAGGGAGAGAAGAGGAGGGAGAAACATCTTTATTATTTACCTGTCCATTTGGTGTTTCCCCTGGCCCTGGGTCTGGAACCCGGGTCCTTGAGTAACCACACAGCAGCGTCTCAGCCGCCTGAGCCCCAGAGCACACGCCTCATTGCTCTCCTCAAACCACGGTGACTCTGGTCGGGCTGTTAAGATCTTCGCCTGGGGGTAAGGAAGCCATGATCAGACAGGGGCTGGCAGCCACGTGACCGGGCGCACCTTGGCTGCGGTCTGCCTGGAGAGTGGACGCGGGTCGGCTGCGTGGCCGGAAGCCACGAGTTCCACCTGCAGTCCCTTTGGGAAGGGCAGCTGGGATGCCTCGCTCTTGGGCCAGCGACCGTTCAATCCTTCTAAATGCAGCTTCGGGGTGGCTTCTGGGGGACTTTCCACAGCTGCGATGCCAACGCGGAGGGTGACCACGAGGACTTCTGTGATCCTCTTCTGTGCAGGGTTTTGGTCTACGTCTGCCCTTCTCTCACAGGGCCCTTGTGCCTCTCCTGCTCTCTCATGGGTCCTCGGCGCCTAGAAAGGGCTCGAGCCTTCCACATAGAAGGGCTGAGATACTGGGTGAGAGAAGGATGGCCAGAGGATGCTGACCTTACCGTCGATGTATTTCAGTTGAATCGCTGGCCCATGGCCGCACGCACATGCATCTCCCCAAGCAGGAAGGGGGCCCGATTGTCCACTAAGAGGGGTGTGTGACTGGTCTGGGTGGCCAGGCAGGGCTTCCCTGAGGACGCAAAGCTGGCTGTCAGGAGAGCACAGTAGGACCCAGTCAGCTGAAAGGCCAGGGAAGAGTGTTCCAGCAAGAGAGAACAGTGTGTGCAAAGGCCCTGGGGCAGGAGAAGCATGGCCCACTCAGAAGCTGAAAGGGGGCAGTGTGGAGGTGGGGGCACTGACAGGAATGTGGGCCCTTCTCAATGTCTATAAATATGCCTTTTCACTTCTAGGGAGTGGACACCCACTGCTGGTGAGCTGTGCCAATGAGGCTGCTTCACCAGGGCTCACAGTGTCTGCTGACACAGCCCTGAGGGCTCTGCTTCTAGGACCCAGGGGAAGTCACTGGGCCATGCTGGATAGCATTGCTGAAAGGGCTCGAGGGGCTGCCTGTCCAATAGTCCTTAGTGACCTCAAGAGGGAACGTGGCTATTCTGGGGGGTTCTGGGAGGGACGGGTGCACAAGACAGCACACCCCCTTTCTGGGAGGCACTTGCTGTATGACGTGGGTGCACCCACATGGCCCATGGGCTCGATGAGCAGTTTCCAGTCTCGGTCTTGGGAAAACACAGAGGATGGTGCACATACGGCCGCGTGCCCAGGGCTGAGCTTCATGCAGGTCATTTTGCTTAACTCTCTTAGGACTCCATGAGATGGTGGTCCTAGGTTTATGTCATTCACTGGTCGACAGTGGGTCTTCAGAGAGATGCCATGCTCGGCCTTACTTCTTGCAGCTTGGGAGCCCCAAGGGCCCCCAGCCATGTAAAACCTGTGTTTTTCCTGCTCCATAAACTGAATGCCTTTTTAAAAGAATTATTTATTGAAAGGAAGTAGACAGGAATGAAGGCAAGTAGGCAGACAGGCAGGAAGGGAGAGGAGGAAGTGTCCCTCCATCCATGTGGCTATTCATGTGGGTTTTCCCTCCCTGTCCCAGGCTGGAAACCTGGGTCCCTGGGCTTTACATGGATGATACCACCTGGAGGTGCAGACTTAATGCCTGAGCCACCAGCTGCAACAGACTGAATTCCTTTTTGATGGAATCTTTTGATTTCAGTTGACCATGAGGGGCAGCCAGTGTAGAAAATGGTGGGTTTTTGTTATTATTTGTTGCCTGGCCAGCTTCGATCTCCCCTGGGGAGGAATTTGCCATTGTCAGCAGTCACGAGTGAGTCATTCCCTCGAGCGCTTCTGTCCACTCAAGGCTATCTGAGCAGCGGGGCACACAGGTAGAAGACGGTGGTCACACAAAGCCTCTTTGATTTTTTTCAGTTGTTTCTGTGGCCCCAGGAGACATACTCACTTCACCAGTCGGGACCTCCACCTGGAGGGATCTGCCCTTGTCATTTAGATGAACAGAGGACAAGAGAGTTTTCGTAGTGGGTACACTACCCTGCATGATGGCCGCACCGGGGGGCCAGACAGCAGAGTGTTTTACCTGGAGAAGCCCAAGCTGTCGTGGAGCTTAAATTTCTAGGTATGGATCAGTGCTATTCCATTCAGTTCAGCTTGACCCAGCTCAATTCAGCTCAAATAGGCTTGGCACAACTAACTTGAGCTCAGCGCAACTCAACTTCCCTTAACTCAGCTAAGTGCAGCGCCGCCCAGCTCAACCCAGGACTCAGAATCAGCTTTGCTCAATGTAACCATCTCCACTCTACCCAAGTCAGCTCAACTCAGCCCATCGCAACTGAACTCAGCCGACTCAGGTGAACCCCACTCTGGGCCCAGTGAGCAGAGCTGCATTCACTCAAGTGCGGGGGCGCTTCCGAGTATCAAGGTGAGACACTCCAAAGGCTGTTTCCTCTAGGTACTTGTGCTTCGTCATTAAGGGAGTTTGGATGCAAAGAAGAAAGCAGATACTGAGATACATGCAAAGACTGAACACATCAGTGGAAGGAATTTCCCCTCACCGGAGAAAACTTCTTGCAAGTCTTATTATTTCAGGTAAATTTTAATTTTTGACCGATGATGAAGGGTGAGTGGGATTAGACATGGTTTTGAACTGTGTGTTCAGGAGTGTGAACTCTTTCTGTAACAACAGAAATCTGCTAGATGGCTTAATGTTATTCTCTAAAAAGCAACTCTAGGGAGCATTTAGGCTAAGGATGGTGATTGCCATTTTACAGATGACTTAGAGAAATAATGATGGCCCAGGTGGAGGTAGGTTGAGTTGAAATTGACTCACATGGTGAGAACCAGGTTTCTTTGTTTTTCTATTCTCGGGTATAAAGCTGGCATGCAAGAACTAAAGTGTGGTGTGAGTCAAGCTATATTCCGACACTAATGTCAAAAGAGCAGAGGATGAGGTGAGGACCAGTTAGAAGATCATTACGTGTCTGGGAGAGACAGGGTCCTGGGGATTGTGGAGAGAGGAAGTATTTGCTGAACATAGATCTTCAGTTCCCACAAAATGCCATGTGGTATCTAGCGGGCATTTAGTTGAGTTGGAAGATTATGGTCTCACTTTGCAAGTCTCTCACTCTTGTAGCACTTGAAGCTTCTCACCTGAGTCAGAAGAGCCTGCGACACTGTTCCCCAAGAGGTCGACCATTCGAATGAGACACAAGTGTTTAAACAAAGAAAATGTTTTCTAACTTAAGGAAACTATGGAGAGTAACCTAACTAATACTCTTGTGTATATCGAATACGTAGAACAAACAAATATGATTGCTTTACCCAGTTGGTTTTCTTTGTTTTGGAAATAAAGTCTTTGACAGTTATTTTGATGTGCCACTGTTACTCTTTGCAGACCTTCTCACTCCCCGCCTGAGGCAGAACTCCCCGGGTGGGCCCTGTGCTGCCTGCATTTTCACTCTATATGAGCATATCCACAGTGTGGTGGTGTGTGTTTTAGTCGTGTCTCTAAGTGGTATCACACCACCTCATTCTCCTTCTTGGTTCCTCAAATAGATGAGTTTAACCCATTTGCATTTATTGTGATTTCTAATAGACCCATTTTCTGTTTAGACTTTTATACAAATGCATTTTCTTTGCTGTTCACTTTTATTCTTTCATTTGCAGGGACTGGCAAACTATGGTCTGTAGGTCAAATCTGGTCCTCCACTTATTTTTGTCAATAAAGCTTTATTGAAACACAGTTGTGCTCACTTACCTAGCACGTTTCTCTAACGTCTACGACAGCAATGACCAACTTGAGTAGGTTTGATGGAGACTCTAAGGTTAACAAAGCTGAGATTATTTACTCTCTGGCCCTCTGTAGAAAAGTCTGTCCAATCTCTGTAGGGTTGATTTTGTGTCTTGTTGCTATTGGTTTGGAAGTAATACATTCTACGTTTTTTTCTTTTGTTTTAAGGAAAGGTGTAGCAGGAATGAAGGTGAGCAGAGGCACAGAGGCAGGCAGGCAGGAAGAGAGGAGGAAGAAACACTTCGTTTATTTATCTAGTTGTTCATCTTGATTGTTCCCCCAGCCCTGGGTCTCCAACTCAGGGGCTTGGGGTTTGTGTGGACTCTGCATGGCTGAGTTAACTAGGTCACCGGGCCTTGCCTCCACATTGATTTTTTTTCTCAGCAGATGTCCTCACAATTTCATGGTGTATATTTAGAAGACCTAAAGCTGTCTCTGGATTCTGACCTAAGAGTTCAGTGACCTCAGAGCTCTTTAATTCTGATCTTTTCCTTCCTTTAAAAAGTATTATTGTTGTTCCTGGGCTGGGCTTGTGGTGTCTCGTCCCCCTCGCCGCCGCCTCTTCATTCACCCTCGTGCATCATGGGCGGCACCGGCACCAAGATGTCCAACTGCGTGGTCTGCCGGGAAGCAGTCACGCAGGGAGCTGGTGCACAGCCCCGGCAGCGCAGCTGAATGCACAGCCCAGAGGCTGGCTAGCAAGGACAGTCTGCAAAGAGACCTGCTGGAGCCGTGCACCCCATGCAGGACGTACGTGCTGTGGGTCTGGTGCTGCTCAAGCTTACAAACAAGTGGATCCGTCTATTCCCCAGAGGATTTTCACCCTTGGGCCTTCTCATCATGTGCCCCTTTCTCAACGTGCTCTTTCCAGTGCGGATATTCATAGGACACCTCTGGATGACTTCGTGTTGACCAGAAGAGCTGCAGAGAACCGTGGAAGACAGGAATGTTCGAGCGCGTGTCTCTGCAGACAGAGGAGGGTGAACACAGCCTTGAAATGCATTTGTCTGTACAGCTAATGCCAGGGAAAGCCGTAAAGATGAGTTTATCATTATTCCTGTTCTGGTCGAAGCTGTGAGTGACTCAGAAGAACAGGAATTTGGAAAACTCTTGGGTAAGCATCTAGTGGATCCTCATAATCTCTTCGTGGTTTCTTCTAATTCCTGCCACTGGGGGCAAAGATTCCACTACAGTTACTGTCATAAATCTCAGGGAGAGACACACACACACACACACACATATGTATATATATTTAGACCTATAGAACATCTAGATAAAATGGGTGTGAGTTTTGCAGAACAATTAGACCCTGCATCTTTTAGCAATTACTTAAAGAAATACCGTAATACTACATGTGGAAGACATCCCGCTGGGGTGCTGCTAAATGCGGTCGCAGAGTTCCAGAATAATGGGATGAATATGAGCTTTTCCTTTCTGAGTTATGCCCTGTCAAGCCAGAGTAGAAGCTGACAAGACAGTGGGTCAGGCAGCAGGAGCACTCACGCCCACTGACGCTCTGAGCCCTCAGGGGTGCCACTGCGCACACTCGTTCTCCGTCCGGGGTCCCGGCCTGCCCTCAGGGGTGCCACTGCGCACACTCGTTCTCCGTCCGGGGTCCCGGCCTGCCCTCACCAAGACACAGTCCTGGTTTGGGGGGATTCTGAAACCTCAAACGAATGGAACTTTCTTCTCTTCTTTGCTAGTTGGTGTAGCCCTTCTTTAATTTCACTCATTAAAAATGCTTTAGAATTTAGGGCAGTGGAAGGAAGGCTGGTGTCAAAAATATTTGCATCAAAAAAGATGACAATGTAAAGGCTCAGTTGTGGCAGATTTTCGAAAGTGACTTGTAAAGCACCACCATATCCTACATTTGCACTCTTTGCAGACCTGTGCACCTATATTCTGCTCTCAGAATAGTTTTGCAAATTGTACACAAACACAAAGAGGTGGAAGCTTTTTAGTAAAGAAATTGCACTTATAAATGATCTGCATTTGAAGATAATAAATCTCCAGTTATAGTCCATTGCCACCTGTGTTATACAACAGATACCTTCCAATGTTTTCCAATGTTGTTTACTGATTTAGAAACTCACACTGCTGTCTGCAGTCTCCCCACATTTCTGACTCTGATTTCCTTCAGTTGTCGTGCTTTTCTTTAGCAGGAATCTGTGGCGATCCACTCCCTGCCTTTGTGCATCTGAGCACGTTCTCACCCTCTGGCAGCAACCGACTGTCCATTTCGAAATTCTGTGACAGATCATGTCTTTGTTTGCAGGCTTGAAGAACTACAAGGGGCCTGCTACTCAGCAGTTCTTCCTGTCTCTTCTCTCTGGTGACACTCATGTTTTCGCCTGGTCTATGGTGCACTGTCATTTCCTAGTCCATTTATTTACCTTGCTTTGAGGCCATACGAAGCTCCTGTTTTTTCAACTCTGCATTATGCTGAATCTCAGCTTGCCAATATTGTCTCTCTCCCACATTCTCCCTCTCCGACTGCAGGCTGGACACCAGCTAGCGCTATAAGAGATTGCTGACAGCTGTCCATCACCCTGAGAACACATTCAACTTAATATCTGGCAGTTTCCCCTTTTTGTCACACGATCTCAGATTCACCTTTCCTATTAGCCAGTCAATTTGTCTCTCTTTTTCTGCGCGCCGGTGATTTCCAAATGTCTGCTTTAGAGATCAATATTTTGACGTTAAGGTATTGATTCTTCTATTTAACCTGTTGTTCAGCTTTCCTGTGTTACTGATTGTATTTTTCATTTTTAGAATTTTCAGTTCATTTTTTGCTGATGTGCCTTAGCCTTGTACATACATGCTTGCTTTTGTCTGCATTTCTTGGTTTGGAACTCTTCTGGTTGATCTTTGAAGATTTGAAATCTAAAATATATAAAATATAAAACCAAGTGATTTAAAATTAGAGTGTATTTCAAGTTTTTCTTTTGTTTCTAGTTCTTAGGGTGATTTTCTCCTACTTACTATGTGTTTTGATTGCATTAGACCTCAGAGAGTGTTATTTTGGTCCCCTTGGAAAAATTATAATTTTTTTTTTTTTTTTATTGTGAACTCACCTCAATGGAGGAGATGGATTCTTGAGTGTTAGAGGTTACCCTCTGAGTAGTTTCACACTTGACTCTGCTGGGATCCTGTGGGGCTCATCAGCTCTGCCCCAGTTTTACCATCCTGTTTCATGGCATTTTGTGGACGGACCAGCCGTCACGGCTTCTGACTGTCTGCAAGGCCTCTGAGCCTCTGCCTCACTGGAACCTGAAACCTCAGCTCCTCAGTCTCCAGCACCTGTTACCTGGTCCCAGCGCCCGGGGAGCACCGGCTCGCCTGGAGACTTCCCTTCCCTCGCTTTTGAACTTGGCTTTGTGTTTGAACACCTTGTTGTTAGGCTGCGTCCATGTTTCCATTCTCTGGGCTGATGTGCATTGGACCGTCTTTCAGTGTCCACACCATCGACTGGACATCTGGGGACCAGGACTCATTATGATTCTGGCTAAGTCCATTATCATGAAAGGAGCCTCCTGAGTCACCAGGAAAAAGAGGATGAATGTAAAACTGCTTTATAAACTTGCAAATTCTCTGTCGGTGGCAGATATGAGGTGTCGAGTTCCCATTCCTAAAGAAGGAATTTAAAAATATCTTGCATGTACTGAACTCACTCAGAGAGCCACACGCGTTTGCAGTCTCTGTCTGTTCGTTTCCCTCCAGAAGTGGCATGTGTCAAGGTCATTGGCGTGATCCCCATCTGATCAAGTCCAATGGGAAGTGCTCTGCCTGCCTATTGCTTCCTTGGCTCAGCTGTCCAGCCCGGTCCCTACATTCTTTCTTGGCAATGCTTCCAGGATTTTGCCCTCCCTGGTCTCTTCCCAACTCTCTGGCCTTGGTCCCACAACTTTTCCTGCTTCTGGAGGTTGGGAACCCCTGGGATCTCTCCACTTCTCTGGGTGCCACCTGGTCCAGGGCCCTACCTTCAAGCTCTGTTGCAAAATTAATATGCTCCCTTTCATCTGCATTGCTGGTGAGGTCCACCATCTTTTGCCTGGACTGAGGAAGTCAATGTTAACTCGTCTCCTTGCTTTCTTACCTTTTATCCTGTCCCCATCTAATCCACTGCCTAAAACCCACCCGTGTCTTTCTGGTGACCTAACATTCAATCCAGCCCCTGACCATGCCCTTCGATGGTCTCCTACCCCGGCCCCAGCAGCCTCATCTGCTCCGCTCCCTGTGAGCGCACATGCTCAAGATATGCCTTCTCGCTCCTTCCCCTGGCCTTTCTCCTGTCCACCCTCTGTCCCAACACCTTGCTCCCTGCCGTGTTTCCATGGCTAGCTCTTTCCCATCATTCCGTCGCATCCTGAGGGCCAACCCCGCAGAGAGGCCTTTGCTGGAGAGGCACTCCCCATCATTCTCTTCCATTTCTCTTTGCTTTGTCATCAAATAAGACCTCATTTATGCTTTTTGCTTATTTATGGCCTCTCCCCAACAAGAATGTGAGCCCTCCAGGCCCAGGACTGGGTCTTCCTCTTCACTATTGACAGTCAGCTTTGAGAATACTGTCTGGCACTTCATACGCCGCCAGCAATGATTTCTTGACGGCACCAGTGAATCTCCTTCATGCTTTTTATGTAATTCTTTCAAGTCTTCCAGCAGCCCTCTAAGCAGGACTCACTGTGCCCATTACAGAGGTGAGGAAAGAGGGGCCTTGAAATGCCTCCGGGTCCCAGAGCCCCAGGTCTGGGAAGGGGCAGAGTGAGGGCTTTGATTGTCTCGGCAGGAGCCGAGGTCCACATTCATTCCTGGTGTCAGATTGCCTCTTTTGAGTAGATACAGCCTTTGGGTACAGAGGTCAAGACACAAACAGTTACTGAGTCAGGACATCGCTTTTATTGAAGAACAAAACCTTTTCTCTGCGCCAGCGGAGAACATCCCGGCCGCAAAGTCCCAGCCCGACGGCAGGCTTCCTTGGAAGTGCCCGCCCAGCGGCCGGCGTTCTGCATGGGCCTTTTTTTAATCAAGTCTGTTTTGGAGTCTTTTGAACCATAAAAAGACCAGTGTGAAACCACAAAACTTCTATGTTGCCTGCGCTCTTAAAACTAGAGAAGAAAAAAAAAGAAGAGGAGGGGATATGGGTGGGATTATTTGAACCATATTTTGCAAACGCTAGCTTCTCCCCCTGTCTGAGGCCGCTGGTGCCAAGCTGAAACCCGCCGCCTACTTTTATGGGCCGGTCCTTAGCCTCTGTGAACAGCTGCCTGCCATGGAGTTACCGACAGGGCCCAGGGCCCAGGCAGGAGCAGCAGCGCTGCAGAGCCCACCGAAGGTGGTGCTTTCCACCTGGCCCTGCAGATGCAGTCTGTCCGTGGGCCACACAGGCTTTCTGGCACCGTGCAGAATTCCCTTGGTCTTTCATTCATTTACGACTTGGAAGTTTGGGGAGTTGGCACTAGCATCATGCCGACCGCAGTCAGGCCTGCGTCTGGTGGCCTGCGGTGCCCGGGAGTCGCATGGAGTCGGCACACGCAGGGCCTGCAGTGCGGTCGGAGGAGGGCTCGAATCCTGGACTTGCTGACACTGTTTGACCGGCGATCACGACTGCATCTGTCCACCCTCAGTGGAATGGGCTTCTAAAGTGCACTGCAGGCTTGGTGAGAAGATTCAAGGACCCAGTACATGAGAAAGAGCATAGCACAACTGTTCAAAGCAGCAACGCAGGTTCGAATCCCCCCTCCAACCTCTCCCCACCACGTGCTTTTAGATTAGCAGAAGTTACGCTGGTCTCGGTCTCCCCATTTTGCTGGGTTAGGCGGTAGTTTAAATCAGATAATCTAATAAAGGGCTTAGCACTGAGTCTGGCACACAGCTCTCAGTAAATAAATGAATGCCAATTTTGTCTTGTTCCTAACACCCAAGGCCCAGGCTGGCAGACGTTCTAAAGGAGAATCGTTGCGATTAGAAATGTGTTCTGAGTCGATTTTACTCACTGAGAAACCTTTCTAGGTTGGTCATCATGAGGAGGTTTTATCTCTGCGTCTGTGTTTCACTGAAACTTAGAGAAACGGGGAAAGAAAAAGAAAATCCTTTGTTCAGGGAAGAACACATTTCGAAAAAAAAAAATCATGAGCCAAGAATATTCAGGTCCTTTTGTTATGGCTTGAAGAGATGATTATTTTGTAGGCTCGGGGGCACTTAAACTCTGTCCAGAAATTCCTTTGGTAAATAATAATAATAGAAAATATCCTCTGGAAATAATAGAGGGGATTTAGCAAATGCCTCTCTTTCGGGGATCTCAAAGGCTTTCACGTAACTTTAGGGCTTTAGCGATTTTCTTAAAAGGGTGCCTTTCTTTCCTGCATGACAGAGGCGCTCAAAGGAGCTGCAGCAGCTCACAGGGCAATGCTGCCCGGCCTGTCTACTTTCCCCGCCAGAGAAATGGAGGCTGGGGAGACGGCCCCGCTGCGGGGCACCGGCATGGGCTCAGTGCTCTCTGGCCGGTGGGTCAAGGCTGGCGGTCACAGCTGCTCAGGGCATCTTGGCGCTCCCGTCTGCACGAGGTTGCCGGGAGGTGCAGGTGCACGGGGAGGGCTGGGCTACTGACCGGGAGCGCAAGCACACGGGCGGCCATCGCTGGAGCTGGGCTGGCCACTCAGCTGGAGCTGTGACCGTGGGCGAGTCGCGTGGGTGGGTCTCTCACCTCTTTGCTTATCTGTACAGCAAGATGGGGTGGGTCCAGGTTTGAGGGAAGGGCCTGTTCCTTGTTCATCCGTCCCCAGAGCACAGACTGCCTTTCTCTGTGTGTGTGTCACACTGGTCTCCGCAGCTCAGGACACACCAGTCTCGTTACCCTGTGTTCTAGGTCCACTCTGCCTTCCCTTCTTTCAGTCAACAAACATCTGAGTCCCACTGAGAGCTGGGCATTGGGGCCTCCACGGGTGGCGTGATGCCGCACGGGTCCTGCCACGGTGGACCTGACGAATAAACCCAGAGCAGCATGTCAGGGGCACCGTCCCCAAACATGCCTCAGCCAGGAGGGAGACTGTTCCATCGGCTTGAAAAACGCTCCTGACCAGCGGAGGCTTGAATACAACTGATGTTTGACTTCAGCTCTGCTACGTGACCAAGACGGGGCAGCGGGGGCCTCTGTCTGTCCCAGGTACTCTGGCTGGTGCAGAATTGCCCCAAAGTGGACCCTCAAGTCACTGAGACAGGAAACAGGGAAAATGGCACACGCTACGGGGACTCTTAGAATTTCACCCGCAAGTTTCCCATGTCACTTCTGGACACATTTCATCAGTCAAAGCAAATGCAAGGATCCCACCTAGCGGCTTGGGAGGCGAGGACCTGCCACCTTCTCGTGTGCAGGAATGAGAACTGGTTGATCTTCAAGGCTCAGAGTCCCTATCTGTAAGGACGGGCCCAGCCGTCCCTTCTGGCCAGCGGTGGCCGCTCCAGTCCGGGTCCTGTGGTTTGCAAAGTGGTTCTGGGCCCTGCTCCTGTGGACTGGCAGCCCCAGCTCACCTTCCGGGCGTGGGCAGGAGTGGGCGCGGCCTGTGCGTGGAGAGAATGTAGCTTCAGATTTCCAGGGAGATGCCTTTATTTTGGGTCTGCTCTCCTTCTGCTCTTAAATTCTGGCTGGAGCATTCTCAAGGTTACGGTTATTGCATCAATTATTTTTCTAATTTCTTTTTTGAGTGAAATCCATTTCTGCAGAGTGAAGAAGGCGCGGTGTGAAAGGAGTTTAGTAAGTGAAAGGGAGCCATAATTTTGGCAGGAGGCTCGCGACACTTTTGAAACAAGTAATTACGGAGGGGACGCTGTGGAAACCCACGTGCGCGGCAAATTCCCCTGCTGTTTCCAATTGGTGTTGCTGGTTCATTTTAAATATCACCCTGGCTTTTTCCACTGCTGCTGAGAATCCTTCCCCCACGGCCACCCCAGCCCCAGGGGTGGATGCATTTCCAATGCTGCTGAACGAGGGGGCATTTCTTGAACTTGGACTTGGAGATGTCTCCCTGCAGACCTCAGGCCACCACCTAGGGGCGTCAGGGACCTCCCTGTGGGCACGACCCCTGCATTTCTTTCTGAATGGCAGGAAAGTAACTCGGCGGGCCCCCCATATTGAGGTCCAATCTGCAGCATAAGGGAGCACCTCCCCATCTCATGTTGCCTGCTGGGTCCTCCTCAGGACAGGTGGCCTGGGCCTAGCCCTTACCCTTCCCACTGGCCTGTCCCAGCTGGACTCAGGCCCGAGGATGGTCGCGGCGCATCATCCAGGTCAGGGAGGGCTGTCGGTGGCATCAGGCCCTCAGCCCCAGGCCGTGGTCACGTCACTGCTCACGGGCCCTGAGGTGGGTGGGAAGGCTGTGGTGAGGCCTGGTCTTCGAAGCAGCCCCTGCTCTCAGACGATCCTGAGACTCTCTTCCCGATCAAGTCTGTTCACCTGACTCTCGGTGGGGCATGTTCGCCTCTGAGAGCTTCTGGCTGGGACCTCTTTTCCTTCTAGAGTGTGGGAGGCTGAGCGCCAGGTTGGGGCTGGTAGCAGCCCTCAGGCCAGGGGCAAGGCAGGCGACCGCTGGGGAAGGTCTCCACCGGCTCTGCTGAGGCAGGTGAAACCTCCCGTCCTGCCGTGGGAGAGCGCCGTGGCCCGCAGTCACCGGAGGCTGCCCCGCCTGGGTCTGCAGCTCTCGAGGCCTGAGCCACAAAAACACCCTGACGCTGGTGCCAGCTTATCAGCGTCTGTGAGCTTCGGTCTCACAACTCAGACTGGGAGTTTGCGGGCAGTGCTTGTCTGCAGTCAGTCGGAAACGGGCCGAAGGAAGGTGGACGTGCGTGTGGACGGAAGGATCACATGTGTGGATGGAAGGATCACGTGTGTGGACGGAAGGATCACGTGTGTGGATGGAAGGATCACTGTGGGTGGGCGTACGTAGATGTAGGGATCCGTGCAGTGTAGACAGGTAACGAGTTCAGGATCACTGCGGTGTAGACGTGTGCGGATGTCAGGAGCAGTGCTGGACTGGACCTCACACAGCCATTGCAACCCGTCTTCCTCCGCTCGGCTTCAGCTCAGAATGGGGGCTTCGGGCTGCAGACTGGCATCTGCGAAGGGAGGAACAGGCGAGTGTGCGTTGGGACCCCTTGCTCGCGGCAGCGATAGCTGGTTCTGGGAAAGCTCGGCCTGCGCGAAGCAGCGTCTGCGATGCCTCAGCCCTGCTGTGTCCGGGACCCGCCTGCAGTGGCTGGGGCCCTGCACATTAGTCAAGCACATGAGTCAGGCCAGTGCAGAGGCGGGAGGGGTGTTAGTACAGGGCAGGTGGGGAATGGGTGCAGGGGTAGCTGGAGATGGGGTGCACAGGCAGGTGGGGGGTGCAGCATAGGGGAAACGGGGGCTGGGCAGCCCACTGCTGCCCTGCAGAGCAGCTGATAACGCAGGCAGACAATGCAAGCTGCAGGACTGCCTGCCCCGTGTCTGAGCCTAAAACCAATGCGGCTGCCATCCCTCTCTGCCCTCCACTGTCCCCCGAAGACTCTCCGGCCCTTCCCACCTGGTAGCCTGTGGGGAGTGAGCTCTGGAAGAACAGCTGCACAGGGACATCCTCACGAAGGTGACTTCCTCACTCTTGCGCGCTGCTCAGAGGCTGGCGCCTGCCTGGACACATGCCACTGAGCTGACTCTTTGGGCTGGCCACCTACTCTGTGCCGGGCCCTGTGTGGGCACTGCCACCAAGAGATGGCTCAGTCCAGAGTGTGGCAGGTGAGCAGCCTCGGCTGAGTGAAGTGAGAGGTGCAACAGGCCAGGAGGGCCCGGTCTGCTGCTTCTGAAGCATCTTCGGCTCTTCACTGGGGCGAATGGCTGGGGTGTGGGTGTCACGTGGTTAGATCCATCAACCCGACCTCATCAGGTGGGCAGCAGAGACTGCAGGCCTGCTGTGGGTCAGCGTGATGGGCCTGGTGAGTGGGGCACTGTCCCCACACGTACAGTGACATAGCAACTTTAATGATGTCACCTTCTTTCCCAGTCTCGGGGGGTGTGGGGGGAATGAGAAACGCCAGCCTGATGGGCACCCCGGTCTTGGGGGAGGTCATTCCAGACAAAGAGCAGACTTCATTCTCCTCGCTCGTGCTCCCCAGCCAGGGGCCTCTCCTGCTCTCACTGAGGCCGTTTGTGGACAAGAATCGGGGGGCACGACTGTGCCTAACGCTGTGGGGTGGGGACCCCGCTGCTGCTCAGTGGTCTCACCGGGCAGCAGAGGTCCCTACTTTGCACGGCCAGGCCAGGCCAGGCCGGCCCTGTTCCTTTGCCCACACGCTCCCCAGGTCACACCAGCCCGGCTCCTGCGGGCAGAGAGGCCGGCCTTCGCGCTGACCACGGGCGTGTTCGAGAATGCGTGGCCACGGTAGCAGAAGTCTCCTTCCCTTCCCACAGGCACGCTTGCCGCAGTGTGCTGGGAAGGGTATCATTACGGAGTCTAAGTCCCATCGCTGCTAAGTGCGGATTAATAACAAGGAGAGGTGTGGAGACGACATCTCCAGCCACGGTGCTTGACATTTAGAGGCTGAATTAAAGTTTGCAGTGAAATGGGGTTTAAATGAGTCACATTAGTGGGCTTTGTTCTTGCCTTTTCTTTCCCCGTGCCTTGCTCTCACCGCGTTGCTTCCTTCCTTCCTCCCCCTTCCCTCCCTCGTGGCAGCGGAGCCTGTGTTGCAGGCTCTGGACAGGGCGTCTCGGGCCTGGTGGAGCCCAGGGACGTGCAGGCTCCCTCGTCTGTCTGCCCCGGTCCCCGGGCTGGCCAGCTGTCCCCTTCACCTCACTGAGTGAAACTTCCCTCCAAGGGACCTGCCGTGCTGCCCACTGTCCAACCAGGGCTGTAAGGGACATGTGGCCCAAGTCACTCCAGCCCTCCACAGGCCCAGCACACCGTGGATGGACTGCCCAGTGTTGATCCTCTGGGGCCAGGGCTTGGGGACTGGCTGAGGGGACAGGTACTGGGCACGAGGTCAGACACCAGTCCAGGCCCATGGCTCCTCTGTAAGGTGAGCTGGGTAATGACATGTGTAGAGCCCCTCTTTGCTCTCCATGTGAGACCCAGACTGGGTAGTGATGGGGGGAGAGGGAGGAGGGAGGGAGGGTGAGGAGAGAATGGGGACAGGGCAGCGAGGGGCTCCTGGTGCCAGCAGGGTCTCCTTCCCGTCCATGCTCACTTGAGGAAATTAGCTGATGTGGCTGTCACCCCTGGGCCAGGTGTTAGGAGCGTCGTGTCTTCCCTCCTTCATGGCAGATGTCGGCCCCGCAGACATCCTGAGGCCGGGGTGGGGGTGGGGCAAGGGGGCCGATGGTCCATTTGAAGAAGAAACCCCTGGCAGCTGCCGGGAGCCAGGCCAGCGCCTATACCTCCCTTCCCGGCTGTGAACCCAGAGGTGAGCTGGAAACGCACTTGCTCTGCGTGGAGCCACCGTGGCCTTCAGTCTGTTGAACAGCTAACACACGCTGTTGATACAGGGTGAGGGGACAGCGGCAGGATTGTTTCTGTTCCCAGGAGAATTTGGTGGGTCATAAGGGACAGAAATGCCACTCAAAACCGCTTATGGAGGAGGCTGGATTTGCGGGACTCCAGGGTTGAGCTCGGCCGCAGGGATGGCAGCCTCTTGATGCTCAGATCTGGTCTCCATCTCCTCGCCGTGTTGACTTGATTTTCTGCATGGTGGCCGAGGAGACCGGCCTGCCCCAGGTGTAGCCGCTTCTTCACCCTCCAGGAAAGAGGTGGCGTGTTTCTCAACATGCCAGAAGGCCGTGAGCCTACTCTGATTGACCATGTGGCTGTCACATGCGACCCGAGCATCCGGTGTCTGCAGCTGGTTCTGGTGCTGGGCGGCCGGGCCTGGGTCCTGTGCCCCGCTGGGGGCGGGGGCTGGGGGCCGCCTGGGTCACCCCACCCGGCCGGAATCAGGTAGAGGAGGGGCAGTTGGTGAGGAAAAGAGCCGCCTGGGGGCCAGTCCCGTGCACTCCCACCGGTGGGGAGGCTGGGTGATTAGGGACTGGTCAGGTGGGGGACCAGCACGCAGGTGCCCTGGGGACGGGCAGGGTGAGGTGAAGGCAGGCCTCTCGTGTCCCCTCCACTGACAGTCTTGCTGCCTGGGAGAGACCACTGGGTGTCGGCGCCTCTGCTTTAGGAGGGCCGTTCCTCGGCCACACTCCCTCGCACTGTCCTCACAGTCTCTGGGGGGACCAGGGAGGCCCGAGCGCGCTGTCCTGGCCCAGTGTTCGGGGGAGAGGACGGCACAACTTGAAGGTCACGTGACTGCTGGGGAAACTGGGAACCGGATGGCTTTTTCATGGTGTTTCTGTCGTGGTGAAAGACGTGCGGCATGAAATCTAAGTGGGCCCTCGCACTCTTCTCCAGGACTCTCCTTATCTGGCCACATGGGACTCTGTCCCCACGGAGCCCCTGCTCCCCGCTCCCCTTCCTGTCTGTCGACCCAGCGGCGGAACCTGCCATGTTTGTCCGCCTGTGACAGGCTCGTTTCACCCCCACGAGCCCTCAAGTTTCATTCGCGTGGCAGCCTGTGGCCGCATGGCCGTCCTAGTGTCTTTAGAGGACGAGAAAGGAGGAAGCACGTCATTAATTTCACTTAGTGGTTCATCCTGGTGGCTCCTGCCGGGCCCGGGACCCGGGTCCTTGGGATGGGGGTGGCCTGTGCCGGTCACACTAACCTCTAACCACTAGGCGTGGCTCGAGAGTTGAGTAAGAGTGATAGTGACGTTGACGAGATCAGGAAGATACTTAAAACACGAGGTGGAAAGAGGTAATGAGGAAGAAGATTCAAGCTATCTATCAATGTATCAATTATCTATCGTCAATCATCTATCATCAGTCATCTATCTATCACCCATCTATCTACCCCTGGAAAGGGGCAGGCAGGCAGGAAGAGAGAGGAGGAAGCAGTATTTTCTTCTCTTTTTATTTCATTGTGCATCTCGCTCACTCCCCGGGCCCTGGGACGTGAACCTGGGTCCTGGGGATGTGTGTGGCCTGTGCTGTCTGCCAGAAGCAGACGTAACGAGCCACTGCTCCCCTGGGGTGAGCCAGGATTTCCTTCCTTTTCACGACCGACTAGCGCTCCATTGTGGAAAGGACCACACTTTGCATGCCCGCCCCCTTCCCTGGACCCTGTCTGGCTGCGGGCATGTGGGCGTCGAGTGGCTGCTGAGACCTGGCTTTCAGCATCCTGGGCTGCAGACCCAGAACAGCTGGAGCCCCTGGCCATTCTCCTTCTTGTTTCTGGAGGAGCAGCTCTACTGCGGGACTGTCTTCTAAAGCCCTGTCTCCGCAGTAGAGGTTTGTATCAGAGGAAGAAAAGTCTCTGGGCAAAGAAGGAGCCTGACCTTTGGGGGCTGAAGCAGCAGGCCTGGCAGGAGAAGGGATTGTTTTGACGGGGCAGCTGAGCAGGCCTAATCGGTGCAGGGCCCCTGCGGGGCCGGGGAGCAGGGCCTCCCTCCGTGCTGGTTGGAACGGCTGTAAGGATGTGTGAAGGGTAGGGCTCTTCCAGGGACACTGGTGCGGCACACGGAACCTTCCCGGGACGGGCTGAGGGTGCCTCGTCAGCCAGCCGCTGAGACGCAGCTGGTGGCCGTTGTGTCACTCCAAACCCCTCTCCCCGGAGGCTCTGGCTGTCAAAGAGGCCGTCCTGGGAAGGCCGGCCTGGGCAGATGCACTGGTGGGGTCCTGGGGAGCCTGGGGCCCGGCCTGCAGCGTGGGTCAGGGCCCAGCAGAGAGCCCGACTCCCGTAGGGGTTGAGCAACTTCGACGGGACGGGGCAGGGAAAACATTAGGGGTTTTCTGACCACGGGACTGCCGGCAGCCTGGTTTCCCAAGCCCTGGGCGGGATCGGCGTCTGCATGTCCCCTCTGGAATGTCTGGCTGCAGCCGGGCCTGCTCTAAATGAGAAACAGGCTGGCACGCCGTGGCCGGATCCTCGTACGGTCTGGGCAGGGCTGCCTGGCATGGTCGCCGTGGAGGACACACTGGCAGTACCGGCCGCCCGCCCGCCAGCTGGGGAGGCTGGGGGGCCCGGCTCAGAGAGGGCAGTGCGCCCTGAGCCGGGCACCCTCTGGAGGCCGGTGGGACTGCTTCTGCTCTGGCTCTGCCCGCCTCGTCCTGCAATCTGGGAACAGCGAGGTTCCCACTGTCTCAGTTGACTCATGTTGAAGACGGGAGTACAGACACCCCCAGGGAAGAGGGGCGACTGTGTCTCCCAGCACAGGGTTGGGGTGTGCTCCTGATGCTGCCTGGGCCTCGAACGCTGCAGAGATCCGAGGGACGTGTCCAATATTCCTGTTTGACAGCTGTTGGAAATGAAGATCAGAGATGTTTAGGAATCCACCAAGGGTCACACAGCAAAGTGTGGGCAAATAGGCTCTTCTATAAGCAAATGCCGGTCCAAACCAGCACCTCCCGGTTTGCGGTCAGCCTGTAAGGGTGTTTCCCATGTCGACCCCAGCCTGTCTTTTTCCTCTCGTTCCCGCAGCCCAGACGGGGATCACAGGGCACCCCCTCCATCAGCCCAGATTCTCGCTTCCAGCACGTGTTCACGGGCTCTTTTCAGATTCCAGCTGCAGGTCCTCCAAGGCTTCCTGACCTCTGTTACCCCTGGAATTTGGGGACACCCAGGCAAGCCCCCACAATGGGGACCCTCCTCAAGCGGTGGAGTTTGGCCATAATAGAACATGGCTAGTGATGTCCACTGCACCCTGATGAAAGGCTCAGGTGACGACATTTGTCCTGCACTGCCCTTCAGGCCAGGCTGTGTTCTTAGCTCACAGAGCAAAGTGGAGGCTCCATGACCCAGCCGGGAGAGTGGGGAGCTGGGGTGCAAACCGGAGCTGCCGGTCGGTCAGCGGGGGCCTGAGACTGCTTCTCCCTCAGGCCGATGCCCGGGCGGGGAAATGCCAGAAGGCCTAACTGCTGACCCTTTTCTTGTCGGAGGAAGTGCCGGGGCCTCGGGGTGGTCACTGACCCTCTGCTTAACCGGCTTCACCACTGGGAAGGTGAAGCATGATGTGTGATGGAGTTTGCTCGGGTCACTCCAGATTGCAGAGGCAGCTCTGATTTGGGTCAAAGTCTGCTCTAAGTTATAAAAGAGCCCCCACTCACCCAGCCCCTTGTCTCTCCTGCCTCCCCTCCCTTCCCAGGTGTCTTCCCAGCCCTGTTGGAGGCTGCAGTTTGAGTGCCTTTACCTGATGGGGCTGCTCGTGATGAAAGCAGAGAGAGGCCCCCAGGTCCCTGCCCCATCCCTGCTGCCCAGTGCCTGCTTCTCCCTGCCTGGGATCACTGGCCCCGACCCCCGAGCCTGGGTACCAGACTGGTTGGCGCTGAGGATGATGGTGGCTGTCCCAGGGGCTCCTGCTGCTGCAAGAGCCGTCCTGCACCC
>RJWH01003835.1:5511-132161 GCA_004363575.1 Solenodon paradoxus | reverse complement strand
GTACTTTCAGTGTTTGTTTCTTCGCTTAGAGACTTGCCTGAGAGTCTTCTGTGGGTTTGTTCCATGTAATATGAGGCTGCTGAAATCTGTGCTCAGTGGTTTTGGTATTTTATCTTGCTTTTACTTTTAGTCTGACTTTCTAGACATTACCCATTATAGCAGCGTAGTTTAGTGACTAGGCAAACAATGGTCAAAGTTGGTCTCAAACATCTTGGACCAGTAAGGCTTCCCACTTTTTGATGATGGTTCGGTGTCTCAGTTGGTGAGTATATTAAAAGCTTAGGCACTTTAGAAGTCTTTTTGTGGACCCTCTTGTGACTCATCTGCACATGTAAGAGTCCTCATGTCAGTCAGGAATGTCTAAACAGCTAAGGTCTTCTCCATTTCCTCCTGAATGTGCATTGCAGCCTTATATATGTGCATAGCCTTCCAGGTCATCATGGATATATAGGATCTTACGAAGATCCACAGTGATTCTTATTTCCCTCCATTTTCCTGTTAACGTTCTGACTGCTCTACTGGATTACTGACTCCCCTATAACACTATCAGGCAGACAGTGATCTTGACCTTCCGCATTTGTTTGCCACTGAGATAGCTGGCAATGCTAACCAAGCCCAGGGGTAAGAGATTTTTCTATGCTCCATTCCAGATCACGTGGATCCCTTACAACAGTGAGGTCACTGGAATAGGTGCAATCCCAGGCAGAAATGCCACAGACTCCTACTAATCCTACCTGAAGTTCAGTAGCTTCTTAGAAATAAATTTCTCAATTTATTGTATGCCTTTAGTCAAAATGTTTATGTTTATACTTCATTTTTATATGTCTGTATTCATTTACTTGTATGCAATCTAATCTATAGTAATATATGGTATCAATAATATAAAATTAAATGAAAATTGTAACTGATGAAATAAATATAAGTGAATAGAAGCTTTAACATTTTCTTCATGAACCCAGCAATTATAATTTTCAACCCTGGGCATATGAGTACTTGTTCCCCTGTTTTGAAATCCAGTGCTTTAAACCAGTGACGGGTCATAGTTTTTCTGATAACTGCCGCAAACCAGTGCTATGCAATAAAAAATATAATGTAAGTCACATGTTACTACATTTTGTAGTAACCACATTAAAAAGGAAAAAGAAACATGTAAAATTAATTTTGCTATATTTTATTTAAACTAGTATATCAAAAATGTTATTTTCAACATATAGTCAGTATTAAAGAAATTTAGATATTTTGCAATATTTTTTGCAGTTATTTTTTGTTTTTCTTGCTTTGTTTTAGTCTATTGTTCAGGAGTGAAATACTCTGTAGATATCTATTAAATTCACCTCTTCTAATTTGTCATTTAAGTCTATTCTTTCCTAGTTGGTTTTCTGTCTAAATGGTCTGTCCATTATGGTTAGCATCCTGTTATTACTGTGTCATTGTCAGTGTCTTCCTTTCAGTCTATTATTTGCTTGAAATATTTTGGTACTTCTGTGTGGTTGCATATAAAGAAATTTTCTATCTCCTGTTATATTGATCCCTATATCATTATATAATCCCCATTTTTCTTTTAATATCTCTTTTGACTGGTCTGTTTTGTCTAATGTGAGTACAGCGGTTCCTGTGTTTTTAAATTTTCTATGCCTTTAAGTCTTGGTTTTTTTTCTGTAGATTAAGTATGTCTTTTGTAAGCAGTAGTTAGGTTTTATTATTTAATGCATCCAGTCATTTTGTGCTTTTTAATTGATATCTTCCATTTATGTTCAGAGTGATTATTTTCTATTTATTGCCTTATTTAATTTTTTGTAAACTTTCTTTCAATTTAGTAGAAGAGTTTCTTTCAACTTTTCTTGTAAAGAAAGCCTCATGGTAGTAAAGTCCATCAGCTTTTGTTTGTCAAGGAAAGCCTTTATTTTTCCCTCATTTATGAAATTATTTTGCAGGATATAGTATTCTTAACTGGCACTTTTCATCTTTGAGTTTTTCTCTTTTTATGTCTTTCTATTGTCTCTTGGCCTGTTGTGTTTCGTGTGAAAATCTGATGGTAACATGATGGGAGTTCCTTCCCCAGGTTTGGAAATTTTTCAGCTATTATTTGAATAAGTTTGCTCTTCTTCTGTCTCTCTTCACCATCTGGGTACCCATCATTTTTATGTTGCCTTTGCTAGTGAAATTAGATAGTTCTTAGAATGTTTCATCTTCCTTCTCTTTGTCTTTTTTTCCTTCTTCCCCTCCTTGTCTCCCTTTTCTTCTTTTTTTAATAACTAATTTCTCTCACTTCTACTTGGTTCATTTCCATCTTCTAGACCATTAATCCATTCCTCCATTTGGTGTATTCTGCTTACATAGCTTTCCGCAGTACTCTTGATCTTGCTTATTGTGTTCTTCACATCTTAAATCTCTGATAGCATCTGACTTAAAGCTTCAGTTTCTGCCTTCTGCTCATTAATTTTATTTTGAGTCATTGCCTGGTTCAATTCTATTATATGTTTTCGACTTGCTTTGTTTTTGTTTTTAGTGTCAAATCTAGAAAATCATCATCAAGACTGATGTCAGGCAGCATATCACATATGTTTTCTTCTAGGAATTTTCTGATTTCAGGTTTTACATTTAAATCTAACCCATTTTGAATTAATTTTATGTGTGGTTTAAGATGGTAGTCCAATTTCATTTGTTTTCATGTGCCTGTCCAGTTTACCCAGCGCTATTTATTCAAGACTGTCCTTTCCTCACTGCATAAATGAATCCCCCATTATCATAAGCTAATTGGCTATATATGCATGTATTTATTTCTGAGCACTTTGTTTTCTTACATGTCAATACCACAATGTTTATTTTAGAATAATTTAATCTGACTTATATCATGGAATTCATGAAAGATTTGAGAATTAATGACACTGGGTACCTCTGGAATTGGGGAGAAAAGGGGAGGTTAAAAGCAGGAAGACTGAACCTTGTTTTTTCCCTCTCCCACAATACTTCATGCTCTTTCTTTCCCATCTGGGCCCAACAGAATGGCTCCTGCAGAAAGGGTGGTGGCATGAAGGATTCTTTTGCCAGCAATGAGATGAGAGAAGACACCATCAATACTCACAGTGCATCCATGGAACAGATTTCAAGAAGCATGTCCCTCAGGCACTCAAAGAGATCCAGAAATTTGCCATGAAGGAAATGGGTACTCCAGATATGTATATTTACATTAGCCTCAAAAATGCTCTCTGGGCCAATGGAATGAGAAACATTCCATACTGTATCCTTGTGCGGTTGCCAAAAAAACTGAAGGAAAATGAAGATTCACCAAACTCTATACTTAATGTGTCTGTTACCACTTTCAAAAATCTACAGTCAATGTGGATGAGAACTAAGCACTGATTGTCAAATAAAGCTATAAAATGGCCCCTCAAAATGAGGAAGACTGACTGAAATCTGATTAGGAAATTTTCAACTCCCGAGTCTCCACTTGACCACATGCTAACAAATTATTGTTTTCTTCATGATGGCAGAACAACAGAAGCCTGTTCTTTCTTTATGTATTTTTAAATAATAATTTTATGGTTTCTTTTGTTTACAGTGCTGTATTTATTTTACAATATTGAATTTGCATCTCAGTCTAATGAGTACTATGCACTTCATAGGAGTTGTAGTGTCCATTATTCTATTTCTTTTCTTAGGTGGGTTGGGTGTAGTTATGCTTTTCCTGCAGCAATGATGTTGTCTAGGGTATTGACTTGTACCAGAGAAGTTTGGATCTTGGTGAGAACACAGGGAATTCTTGAATTGTGTGGTGTCACCCCGATTGGATTTGTTGACATTCTTAGGTGAATTCTGTGTTGGAACTCGAGGGTTCAGCCTGTGAGGTTTGTGTGGGAGATGCAGAACCTTTCCCCAGTGTCCCGTCTCTGAACTTTAACTACCACTTTGTTGCTGGCTCACAATTAGCAATCAGGTTGAAGTTTCGCCTCCATTCACTGGGAGGGACTTCCGGTAACATTGAAGGTTCATTCCTTCTGGGGCTCTCTTCTTCCTTTAAGCCTGGGGTCTGAGTAGGGGGCAGGGACACGACAGTATTTCCAGTGCCCGGATCCTGCGGCTCTGGAGCAAAATGGTGGGGGGGTGGGGAATGGGGACAGGGGAATTCCCCTAGCTGCCTTCCAGTTATTTCAGTGTCCTGTGTAATTTTCCTTCTGAGGGTCTTTTGCTCAGACCACCAGGTGCTGGTCTTACTTCTGCCTTGTGCCAAGATCCTTTACCCCCACAACATGTCCCAGTCCTTCTGGGGAGTTCCCTACTGCTCTCAAAGTGACTCCTGGGAGGCTCAGTCCTTCCAGGGGTCTACCCTCTCTGCATCACCCCAAGGGTGGGAGTCCTGAATCTGCAATGCAGCTCTGAACCTCTATACCTTTGCCTACCCTTGTGGTGGTGATCGCTGCCACTGTGTCTGTAACCCCTAGGCCAGCCTGTGTGTGTCCAAAGAGTAGGTAATTTCTAGTTGTTCAGTGGAGAGAGGATCCGACGTGTCCTACCAGATTCCCATCTTGACCACTCCCTCAGTCTGTACTGTTTTCATTATTATAGTTTTATAACAGAGCTTGAAATCAGGGAGCATGATGCTTTCAGCTTTATTTTTCTTTCTCAGAATTTCCTTTTCTATTCAGGGTCTTCTTTTTTCCCCCACACAAATTTTAGGATTGTTTTCTATTTATATGTAAAATGCCATTGTAATTTTGATTTGATTGCTTTAAATCTGTAGGTTGCTTTGGGTAGTATGGACCTTTTAAAAGTATTAATTCTTCCAATCCATGAGCATGGAATATCTTTCCATTTATGTATGTCTTTTTCCATTTCTTTCATCAGTATCTTAAGAGTTTTCAGGACTTTCACCTCCCTGGTTAAATTAATACTTAGGTATTCTTTTTGACAAAATTGTAAATGGAATTATTTTCTTAAATTTTCCTTCTGATAACTTATTCATATATAGAAATGCAACAAATTTTTATGTATTTTATATCCTGCAACTTTACTGAATTTGTTTATTCTAGCAGTTTTTTAATCAGGTTTTTTCATGTCATCTGCCAATAGTGACTATTTTATTTCTTCCATTCCAACTTGAATTTCCTTATTTCTTTTTATTGGCTAATTTCTTTGGCTAGGACTTCTCTTACATGTTGAATATAAGTGATAAGAATGGGCATTTTTTTTTGTTGTTCCTGATCTTAGAGGAAAAGCTTTCAACTTTTCGCTGTTGAGTATTTTTAGCTGTGGGTTCAGTATACATGGTCTTTATTATCTTGTTCCCTTTCTATCCACTTCTTGAGTTTTTACCACATAAGGATATAATTTATCATATTGATTTAGTTGCAGATGTTGAACCTTGTACCCCTGAAATAAATTCCACTTTATCATTGTCTATGATCCTCTTAGTGCGTTGAATTTCATTTGCTCGTATCTTGTTGAGAATTTTTACATCTCTGTTCATCAGAGATATTTGGCCTGTAATTTTCTTTTTTGCGTGTTGTCCTTGTCTAGTTTTCATGCGAGTGTAATACTGACCTCATAAAATGAGTTTGGAAGCTTTTTCTCCTCTTCTGTTTTTTGGAAGAGTTCGTGAAGTGTGGTATTCTTTAACTGGTAGAATTCACAAGAAATTGTCAGATAATAGACCTTTATTGGGAAGTTTTTGATTAGTGATTCTATTTTTTTTTTTTACTAGTAACCTGTTTAGATTATTTTTTCATGAATCTGTCTTGGAAAATTCACATTTATAGGAGTTTATCAATTTTTTTTGGATTGTCCATTTGTTGACCTATTATTATCAGTAATAGTCTCATGATGCTTTGCATTTGTGGTCTCATTTGTAATTTCTCCTCTTTCATCTGATATTATTTATTGGAGTCCTCACTTTTCTTGGTGAATCTAGCTCGTTTGTCAATATTGTTTACGTTTTTAAAGACACTAACTCTTAATTTCATTCGTTTTTGTCTTTTTAGTCTGTATTTTATTTATTTATTATGATATTGTCTCTCACCTTTCCTACTCACTGTGGTTTTCTTGTTTGCTTGGTGTGAAAGAGTGGACTCATAAGTTTTTAGTTTTTTTCAGATGAAATTGTTTCATATGTAGCTCTGTATTCATAGGAGGCAAGTCTGGGATCGTCCTACATCTGTAATTTGAGTCAGAACCTCTAGTAAATTTTAAATCATGAAATATGTTGCTTATTTTCAAGATATAGCTACTCAGGGTCTTTGGTAGTCAGGGGAGAATTTTTTTACAAAATAATCCACTGGATAGATTCTCAAGAACAAAATATAATATTTATATGTAACCTGAAGATCTGTTCTCTTATTTAGAACTGTATCTGCAGCTGGGTGCAGAACAAAAACATGAGGTTGGGGAAATGCATCTTAACTTGTAATCATCTGGGGAGTAGGAGAATGGAACAAGATGGTAGGAGATAAAATTGGAAAGATGGAAAAGACAGATGATGAAAGCACTTGGGAGCTACAGAAGGGTTGAAAATAAGAGTGCCATCTGGCCATATTTACACATATTGTGGCAGAAAAGTGGACTAGAACGAGTGAAATGCCTTAGGTTATTGTTAGTCATTTTTAAGTTAGTCATGTCTTATTCCATATGAGCATGTGTTAATTTTGTAACACAAAGCAATAACTCTAATTTTGTAAGAAATTTCTTGATGATATAATCTCAGTTTAACAAAAATCTAAAATTAAAGTCCCAATTAGAGAATAATTATTCATTTGACACTTGATCTCATTGCTCAACAAAATCTCCATCATAGATTTCCAGGAAATAATCATCCTTTTCTACCATGTTACCTGTATCTTAAGGTAAAGAACACATCAGTTCCTTTAAGTAAATTAGAATGATAATTATAGCCATATTAATTACAAAATTTACTGATTTTATAGCTCCTCAGCCCTCCCTAAATCACAAAAATACTCACAACTAAGTTGAAACTTTTAAGCAGAGTGATAGTCTACAGCAAGAAACCCCAGGAAACTAACTGGTCATGAAAATATGGTTTATAAAGAAAAGCTTAATAGACTAATTACAGTTTCACTTTACCTCCCTCCAACTATTTTTTAACAACGATTTAGCCCTGGGAATACAGATTTTTTGTTTTGGTTTGGTCTTTCAGTCAGTTGAACTTTTTTTAAGAAGTAAGTAGTTTTAGGAGTTAATTTGAAAAATATTCAAATATAAAATGAGATAAATTTAATAAGAAACTTTACTATCATGAATGTTAGTTGTTGGGGTAACTTTTCAACCTAGTAGAGATTAAGTTTTAAATCCAATTTAACAGTGAGTTCTTTGTCATTGTCACCTATTTTAAATTGACCCTCTGTTTTACCTGTGCACACAAGATTACATAAGATGTAATTTCAGTTTTAATATCTACTTAATCCCAAGTCCACTTATTGAACTATCATGTGCTTTTAAATATATTGAAAATATGTTAACAATACATAAGTAGTAGCCAAATTTATTCCTGCAAACCAGATTAGGGAAACCATTGAAAACACTATTTACAATACTAAAAAAAAGTACAACTTGTGCAACTATTCACAACTCTTTCTAATTATAATTATTTTGGGTAAATGCAAATTTAACTGTCTTTAAATATGCATACTTTTTGACATGTGAAATTGAGATTCCATAGGTCGTAGCAGGTAAATGCAATATAAATAACAATGAAGAAACCACATATGGTTAGACTGGGATTTAGAAGTTGGCTTTAAGATTTTCAAATAAATACTTTCTTTGAAAGAACACAGATGTATTAATTTTTAATTTGTTTCTTTTTGATCTCTTAATTACTGAAAAAGATTTATTGGTTAATTCTAGGAAGGCAAGTGTTTGAAAAGTTTTGCCAAATACTGTCGTCTTTAAATGAGTGTATGGTAATGAAAAGTTAAGAAGAGAGCCAAATTAGATTGAATAATTGTTCAGTCATTTGGGTCAGGCTAGTTGCATAGCCTGGTTGTTAGACTGATTGCTCAAATTACATTGCCTGGGGTCCTGCACTTGGTTGGCTGTCTTCTCAGATCTTAACAAGGTTCTGGGAATTTCTTTTTCTGACAAAGTTTGCTTTGTGTTTTCCCCTCCCCCCTCTACCTCCAGGATGCTTCATCTGCAGACATTAGAAAAGCATATCGCAGGCTTTCACTAACTTTGCATCCAGACAAGAATAAAGATGAAAACGCAGAAACTCAATTTAGACAAGTAAGTAAAATAGCTTATTAACTATGTATCTATGTATGTATATATGTTTGTATATATAGTGACAAATTTGTAAATAAGTGTTTATGGTAAAAATAGTTACTTATATGTAGAATATTTTCATTTTAAAATGAGATAGTTTAGTAATATAGTACATGTGTTTTAATTCAGTTTTTCACAAAATATGTTTATCAAATTTTTTGTATTAGAAGCTCTAAATTCTGGAAGGGTCATAATTGTCATAATTTTTTGTCTAAATTACAGCTTTTGCTTTTAAAAAGCACATTTTAAGATAACATCACTTTAAGATTTTTTCGCATTTTCCACAAAGATTTATTTAGTGACAAGCATTTTTAACCTCTGACAGTGCTATTAAAAAATAAAATGCTACTTTTAATTTTTTATCTCTTCATTGTTGTATGCACAGATAGTGTTTTTTGAATGTACATTGTAGTGCATTCACCTTTCTAATTGATTTCTTATAGTTGATAGTATTTTTATTTTAAAGAAATGCTTCTATTTTAGTTGGTGGCCATTTATGAAGTTTTAAAGGATGATGAACGAAGGCAGAGGTGAGTGTTCATTTCTGCTTTTGAATTAACATGTGGTTTGATGTCTGTAAAGAAAAAAATGAAGTCTCATTAAAATTTTATTTACTGTAAATTTTTTCACTTTTGTTCTTCCTTGAAATGTAGTGTTTTTCAAGTGTATGTTTATAATAGTTTTAATTCCTATTGAAAATATTCACTAGGTTGTTTCAATACTTCAGAAGTTACTTATTAGCAAATTATGGCTTCATTAAATACAATTTTTATCATAAGTATCTATACCCTAGGAAATACAAATACCCATTCATTTTTGATATTCAGGAATAGTTCCTATCTGTGCTTGGTGGTCTTTTATTGTTGTTTCTATTCATTTAATGTTTTATAATTAGGCGTCAGTGGTATTCAAGTTGTTACTATTTCCTGATGTTTTCTTATTCTTGAAATAATCTATCTGCGATTGAATCGCTAGTATAACTTTTGTATATGATAGGAGTAGAAGAAAAATGTTTGTTTCTTCTATTTCTTTTGCTTCTTTCTTCTCTTACTCTGCTCCAGTGATTCTGAATTTAAGGTTAAACTTTAGAGTGGAAGGCAGCCTTCTCATTCTGAGACTTTTCTGTACCCCTTTCAGAAGAGTAGTAATATATTTGCACCATGGTTTATATAGTACCACTGACTTAAGAGGAGGTTGCAGAGACCCCTTTCCAGTACTTCTGCAGAATATGTGGAATGTAAGACATCATTAAGATGGGTTTCAAAGTTTTTCATACCCACAGTCAGAAATGTGTTTGCATCGCATCTTAGGAAAGACACACAACAAAAACAAAAATTTCACAAAATACTTCTTACTGTGTTTGAAATACTAATATTTTTCAATTCTAAACCAGTCTAAACTAGTCCTTAAAAAAAATGTTTTTGGTTCTCTATATTGATTTTGTGAGATACTAGTGGGCCATAGTCCACAATTTGAAAATGTTACTCTACCCTAAAAAAAAAGTGCCTTGAAAAAACAACAATAATAAAAACTAAGTATTTGAGATTTTAGGCTAAAGCCAGCCTAAATATCATGTTTCTCTATGGGGTTAATATATCTTAAAGGTAACCCCCCAAAGTTGTACCTATACTATGTGACATTCTGAATCATTTTTTCAAATGTATTGTCTGGAATTATTCAATGTCCTAAAACTTTACACTTTTGGTTCTCATCTTAACTCTTTAATTTGAATACTTCATCTTGTCAGGTTGCAAAGCAAGGACTCTAGATAGTTTCTTGACACGTATTTTGCTTTATAACAAGGGCTGGCATTGATCCAGATATCATAGCAGACATTCCTCTGGTTTGAGATAATCCACAGTGTTCAAAGAGTACTAGAAGTGTGTTGAAAGAAGTGTTGGTCATTCTGTGCATATTTTCTAGTTGGTTTCTCTCAATGAGCCCCTAGCTTGTTTGACACATCAAAAATGTGTCTGTAAAGATAGCTTTATTTAGTCTCCCTACATCTTTGGCATCAGATTTTGTCTTTTTGTTTGTTGTTATCTTAAGTCAGTAAACTTTGTAACAATTCCTTTCAAGTACTGAAATTTATCTTTTCAGAATAAATCACTTCTTATATATAAATTCTTTTTTCATTAGCATAGACTCATCTAACATTTTCTTTTTAGGATTAGTTCCCTTTGCATTTATTTTAAAGTATTAGTAGAAAAACTAGATCTGACAGTTATATAAACAGCTGTAGTATTTATACCCCTTGAGGCACAAGTAACTCTTTGGTAACTGGTTTTCCTTGAGGCAAAAGCCTTAACTAATCAAGCTGAAATCATTCCTCTAAAGCTTATGCCTGAGGCCAGGTGACCTATGAGTATTTAAACATATAGCAGAAATGTCCCTCTACAGATAATTACCTAAATGTTTATAATTCCTTTGGGGCTGTGGGGAAAGAGTATAGACATTTTTACCATCTAAAAGAAGGTTGCCTCATACTGGTATTAAAAATGCTCTTTGGTAACACAATTATTATAAATATTCATTAAATAAGTGCTTTTAAGTGTGTCATCTTCCAGGAATTTGCAATTTGATAAATTGTCATAGACATGTTTTCTTACTTCTTTTGCATACAAGTGGTTGTACTTTCACTGAAATCAAGTGTGTTCTTTAAATTTTGGTAGAAAATAGAGCAGCAGTGAAATAGATAAAATAACAAAATGAATAACATTTTTCCTTTTTTTAGGAAAAGGCAACTTTTATTATTTAAATGACCTTATTTAAGTATAATTTGAATACCATAAAATCATCTATTTTAAGTGTACCATTCATTGAATTTTAGTAAATTCAGAGTTGTACAAACCGCTGCAATCCAGTTTTAGAACATTGTCATCTCATCAAAACATTTCTTAAAGCCTATTTGCAGGCAGTTCCTACTCTGATCTCAGACCTAGGCATTCACTGATATCCTTTCTGTGTCTATATATTTGTCTTTTCTGAACATTTCATATAAATGAAATTCAGCAATATGTCATCTTTTGCATCTGACTTTCTATTGTCATAATTTTTGAGGTATTTACATATTATAACATATAGTTCTTTTGCATTTTTTTATTGCAGAATAATATTCTATATACCTCTCTTCGGCGAGTGGTAGACATTTAGGTAGCTTCCATTTGTTGACTATAATAAACAAAGCTGCTATGAACATTCACATACAAGTCTTCATGTGAACACATAATTTTCGTTATTTTTAAGGTAGATTCCCAGGAGTGCAATTGTGAATAAACTTTTAAACCCTTTTTTTCTCCCAAAGGCCTAGCATGAAAATAGCAAGTTTTCCTAGTTAGTGTAAGGAAATCTAGTATAGTAACTGTAGTTTTCTAAACTCCTTATGTAAATTGCTTATTTAGGGGACTAGCAGCTCAACTGTGTTCTGATATAAATTTTTATGCAAAAGCTCTGAGTGTTAGCTGAAATAAAGTATTGATACCATCCATTACATATATACACCAGATTGTACTTTAGTAATATTAGCATATTTACTTTTGTTTAAACTGTTATGTTTTTTTGCCAATATTCTTTTGCTAATTGTACACCTTTAAATGTTTCTGTCCATTTCATGTTATTATATTTGTAAAAGTTGAAATATTTTTAGTATACTAAGTAAAATCATTTGCAAATCTAGCCTTAATATGTTAAACTTTTATAAATCTGCTTCCTAGTTATTTTAAATTTGATCATACTGGTCTTTGAATAAAAATGAATGTTAATCTGAGAATAAGAAATCTGTCAGTAGATTTTTTAATTAGTAGAAGACACCTTTTATATAGCAATGTATAAAGTACTGTGTACTGTAATTTTTTATATGTATGCGTTTTTTATAATGGACAGTAAGTTCAATTAATTAAAAGTTGTTTCCTGTTTATGATCATTCTGCAATTAATTTAAGGTTCTAAATGTGATCTGAATTAATGTTATTATTGTTATAAGCTAAAAATTCAATCTTTGTATGATGGCAAATTCATAATTTAGGCAAATTCTAGAATTTTTTAAATATTCATTTTTCATAATACACTTTTTATTTTAGTTTTGTAATTTCTATTTTATGTTTCAAAATATGCTGATATTTTCATTACATAATTTTTTTCGTCTGACTATAAAAGTCAATTTTATTTGCTTTCCAGTGTTTGTATTAGGCTAAATAATGAATTGCAGATTATAGAATGGAACTCACTAATGACTATGTAACATTTTATGTTTATCATTACATTTTAAGAAAATCAAATTCAATAGACATATATTAGGCCATTAGTTAATTATCTGGAAATGATCAATTAATGTTTTGATTTCTAAGATAATACCTTCATATTCCATATGATTTCTGCATTGGTGGTATTTTCATCATAGACATTCTTTTGTACATTCTTAATCTGGTTTTAACAAATTGTCAAGAGCAGTTTGTATTTCTATATTCAATACAGAACATTTTAACAATGTTATATGTTTAAATAGAGAAAAATAAAGTGATTCAAATTTTACGTTATCAACAATTTTTTTCTTAAACAACTTATAAAAAGTGTCTTCTGTATTTTAAGAATTATCTTTCTTTTTTAGTGTTTTAGAAAGCAGTGATTTATCTTTTTCAGCATATATGCTGAAAAGTAAATGATAATACAAGCTATCTTCCCTTAAAATGGGTAGTCGTGTGAACCATAGTGTTCATTGATAGTAAAATCAATACAGCATTGATTCTAAGTGTAACCCTTGGAGTCTCTTGTTTAGAGTAGCACACACAGTCTAGTAAATATCTAGTTCCATTTAATTTGTTCAGTGCATGGTTTTCTATCTTGAATTTGTGCATTAAATACAGTTTGTATGTAGGATAGAAAATAGTACCTATTAACAGATACATAACATTTTAGCAATGATGGTGCTAACATATTTGACATGGGATTCATAGCTGTGTTTTCTTCTAATATAGTTTATACCCAAAACAAATTTAATACTTAATGATTTTGTTGGGGAATTGTGTCTACTTTCTTAGATGCTCTTTATTAATAGCCATACTTTTTTAAAATATGAAGTTATTTCATGGAAAAGATTAACTGAAAATACTTGTTTATTTTCACTTTATCCCCTCAACAAATCTGAAGTGGAATGTAGATTTAGAATAAATTTGGGGCTCAACATTTCATTGTACTGCATTTCAATGTTGTAAGCATGCATTACACCCTTGAAATCTTTTTACTAATCCAGTTCTAATTCAAAATAAGCCAGTTTCTACAAGAATAGCATAAATTTTTTAGGACTGGAATGATAACTTGATAAAATCATTATTATAATTAGATATTAACATTCAAGAATTGCTGTATATTGGAAAGAAAACTAACGTCAAATTTTGTCTGGTCCATCTAATACACAACTATATTTTAATTTGTAATCTCTTGTACATTACACAATTTGCCTTTCAAGAGTTTAGTACTAATTATTGTCTTTTGCTTTGAACATTGGTAGTCTGACCTGCTTATTATTAAAAACCTAAGGTGATCTAAAAGTCAAATTATCTCGATTTGCTAATAAAACATATTTTGATTTTATAACCAATATTTTTCTGCTGAAAAAAATAAGTTGCCTGTAATAAATCCTCTGCTTTATTTTTTTTTAGCATATCTCCAAGGTATCAATTTAATAACTATCAAAGTAGCTACTGCAGTTGTTGCATTTAAATTGATTTACATGTCAAGACTGGCAGTTTAGCAGCTGCGCTATTATTCCTAGATCGGTCAATTTACTTGAGAAAAACCTACTACTGAGTTCTACTGACCTGCCTGACAATATAGGCCCTATTTCTATTCCTGTAATTAGGCCTGCGACTAACTCAGAATATTTTTAATTAAAATATTTTGGTCAATGTGTTGCACCAAATTAGGCCTTTCAGTGAAGATTTAATTCTAGAAATAATGTGATTAGAATATTTAATGAGTTGTGTTCAGTTAAGAGGAACAGGTTGTGTGTTTTGAATATACAGTGTTGATGTGACCATTTTGAATTTTCTAATCATAAATATTATTCTTGATTTTTAACCTTAAAAATACTTGCCTTAATACCGGTTTATAGGTTAACTTAAATTAAGTTGAAATCTTATTTTAAGGAAAATTGATTTAAAGGACATTAGTAGGAAAGCTTTTATTTGTTATGGTCTTCCCTTCCAGAAAAGCCAAAAAAGCAAGGAAATTACCACTTAAATGTTTACAAATAAACAGTTTTAATTTGAAATCTGGCATAAACTTTTGTTGTTTTCATATCTTTCGAATTTGGAAGTTTTTTATTCTCTAAAAAAAGTGAGCAATACAAGAAAGAGGTGCTCATGTTACAGGCTTTTCATTAAATAATTTTGATAAAATTATATTTTAATCTCATACAATAATAACAGGAGTAAAAATAAAACATTAATTGGACATTTTTACTTAAATTTGATTCAACTAATATATAATTCATTGTAACAAGCAGAGCTCCTATCTTGATTTTTCTCCCATTGAGATCCTCCTTTTGTTGCAGACTTCTGTCTGAGGTCTTTACTACACACTGTGATAGACAGGTAGACTGTTTGGCTCCTTTAGTTTTTATAGCATTCCAGGAGTCACAGAATTGGGGTGCTGTCCAAATGTATGATCTGGCATCCTCAGTGTATTTTTTGAAGGTCTTCTGTGACTGGACCTACATAAAGTGTTTTGAATTTATAGGCCTTTATAATGTGGATAAACTACATCAATATATCTGTTTGGATATATTCTTTTTCTTTTTGACTAGGAGTATGAGTAAAGCTTTTTGTTTTTATTTAAACTACCTTGAAAAACTGTTGTATTTGTTACTGTAGGTATGATGATATTCTGATCAATGGACTTCCAGATTGGAGACAACCTGTATTCTACTACAGGCGGGTGAGAAAAATGAGCAATGCTGAGCTGGCATTACTTTTGTTCATTATTCTCACAGTGGGTCATTATGCTGTGGTTTGGTCAATCTACCTGGAAAAACAACTGGTAAGTGTTAGTAATAAATTAAATGATCTAGCCTCCCTAATTTTATTTGAAATTTCAGGCATGTCATTTTCAATTGATGTAAATTTCAATTTGTGTACATATGTATATATATATAGATTTCTTTCTAGTACTTTAGTGCTCATCATTTAGTATATTTGATATGTTTCAAAAATTTAAGATGAGAATATCCTTTTTAAAAATGTGGCATTTGAGTTTATTATAAAACTTTGTGAAGGCCCAGTTATCCTGCTGAAAATGAGAAGGCAAAGCCATGTTTTCTTAATTATCACCTTCCAAATAATAAATTTTATGTAAAAATTATTTTATAATTTTTTGTGTAACAGCCCCATTTAAAGACTGTTTACTTTACACTTTTTAACTAAATAAGACTTGAAGTGAGTTTAATTTTAGAGATCTGGTAGAAAAATATCATGTTTTTCTTAGTATAATATACAACTACATAGTTTATTCTGTTACATGTTTTTATGTGATGAAAATAATCAAACACATATCAGTATTCCTCAATTGGCATCTGTTTACTCATTCTTTTTGAAATGACATTATTAAAGTTGGTTGAGTGAGAAAAAGTTGGTTGAATGCTTTCTTTTAGAAAACTTTGATTGCTATGGAGATACACATGACTGACAGTGCTGAACTTCATGTGTGTTTAAGGACTGGATACCATGGCAACAGTTATTGTTAAAGATTGATAAATCAACTTAATCATGTTGAACCCTTCATGCATTTGCATAAGTGTTCCTCTAGACTGTTTATCCTTCACAGAAGACTCTTGATAACATTTGAAGAGTACATGTTAATGACTATAACTATAACCTATAACTATAATTCTTTCTACGTTAAGGATGATCTGCTTAGCAGAAAAAAGAGAGAAAAGAAAAAAAAGACAGGCAATAAGAGTGTGGATATTTCAAAACTTGGTGCTTCAGAAAAAAACGAAAGGTGAGAGCATGTAAAAATATTTTATAATCTAAAGCTGTTTTGAATGTCTTTAACATGATTCAATTTTACATATATATTCATTTCAGATATGCTAACATTTTTATCTGTAGTATATTTATGAAAAACTAATAAATGTGCCACAGTTTCTGAGACAATTTTTAATCTTAAACAAAAGAGAAATAGCTTCTTTCCTCTTTAAAAAGTGTTAACATATATTTAAGTAACTGAACCCCCAATTTGTTGTGGTTTGAAATTTTTATACTGAACTTTTAGAAGCAAAGTATTCCTAGAAGAATGCATCACAGTGTTTTAGTTCAGGAGTGATAATATGTAGAGAGGTAGTGATATGCAGTGCACTAAAAAAGATACCACCATTTCTTTTATCGATTCATAGAAAGAAATAAAGGGTTTAAATAGTTCACACAGCAGGGTGGGCACTAGATCAATGTGAGATGGAGATCAGAGACTATTCTGCCTGTCTTCTGTTCTGATGACCTCAGTGAGTAATGCTTCAGTGAACTGCAAATGACATTAATTTTTATGTATTGGTTTGTTTATGCTGCAGTCTTCATATCTGCTTGTCAGCATTAGGGAACACTGATGATGTTTAGTCTTATATAGCTGAAGTAATCATATGATTTAGAAATTTGTTTTTTTGGAACTGATGAAAAGTACAGATTAGAAAGAGGACTTTTGTCTTTTCATCTTTATAACCTGATTAGAATCCTCCTTCCCTAAAATCTTAGCCTAGATTCTCTGGTTTATATCTATTGCATTTGTTATAACTGCTCTATTTCATGATAGAATTAGTCATATTAAGTGACTGAGATAAATATTTTACTGAAAGGTTTCTTAATTTTTGTTGTTGAAATAGCCATGCAAAAAAGAATTTACAATCTTTATGAAATATTTTGTCTTCTAATTTTCTCTCTATATTTTGCTTCTTTTTTTCCTCCCCTTTAGATTAGTGATGAAACCACAGTGGCATGATTTGCTTCCATGCAAGCTGGGAATTTGGTTTTGCCTTACACTAAAAGCATTACCTCATCTAATCCAGGTAAAATGTACTTCTTTCATATAATATTAGAGGCCATTTTAATTATTCATGAAATAATTTATGCCCAGTCTGCTATCTGATTGCTGATACACCATGGAAGTTTCATAATGCTGATTGAATAGTGTTTTTAAAAGTAAACCTAATTTTAGAATGCTTCTAAAATTATGTATCTGTTCCTATAACTATTTCTTATATTGCTTTTAGAAGACCTTTGAATTCTAACACACTGGACAAATGAAAACTAAATACTATTTTAGGGCAGATATAAAAGCAACAAAACTTGTATCTGCTGTTAGAATTCAAGACATATCTAGTAAAAAGGAATAGGACTCAAATAGCTTGTCACTCATTATTTTAATAGCATTTAAGTACATAGTGCAAAAACTCTACATGAGCTTCTGTAATTACGCTGAAATATATATTGCTTTCCATTTTATTTGAACTTTGAGGAAAGTGAAGCTATTTTGTCTTATACTGATAATCAAAGTTTCTATTGCTAGTGTTGATCAGATAATGTGGATGCATATCATATTTGACAATTTCTCTTTTTTTAATGTTTAGCATACCAAAGAATATTTTTATTAATTGCTCTGCTAATTTTAATGATCACATCTGGTTAGAAAATTTCAAAAACATAAAATAATGCTTTAAAGAATTTGTATTAGTTCTGATATACACATTTTGAGATTCTTTGAAGTATGGGAGAAAAAAGTGTTTCATTTTAGAAAATAAATACTTAGGAAAATTAGGGAGCCAGATGATTTCTACCCAGTTCTACCTAGTTTTTTCATATAGCAGAGCTAGTTTTTCCAGTCATTTATGGAAATGAATGATTCAAACTTGGGCATTTTCTTCACTTTTTTCTTCTCATGATGAAAATTTTATATTTTAAAGCAAAATGAACTAAAAATCATTGTTGTTTTTCTACCTTTGAGAAATTATTTTTTTAGTTCTTGTTCAAATTAGCTCATCTTAATAGTCATTGTTTACAGTATCATGTATTTTATTTGTAGTTAATAGAGAAAAATTAAAGTATTTTGCTAATTTTAAAAATAATTGTTTTGAATATTTAGCACATTGTATTGTTTATTTGAATAAAAACCTACAGTCCCTTTTATGATCATTTTATCAACTTCAGAATCTATACAGTAGGCAAACCAGAATAGAGATGGAATAAGAAGTGGTCATGGGACAATATAAATCGGATATCACATAAAATGACAATCTGAAATGACACTTTGAAATTTAATTCAAATTATTTGAAATTAAGTGTTCTCTTTGATAAATTAGCTTATTTTGTGGCGTGCAGGATAATTTTACAAACTAGAACCAAAAATATTAACATAGCTTTGTTTGTAATTTATTGCTTTAAATCATCTGCCTGTGGTATCTAGATCTAACAGATTGTTTTGCCTCTTTTTTTTTTTTTTTTTTTTTTTTTAAAAGGACTGATGCAGGCAGGATTGAAGGCCAGTAGGCAGGCAGGCAGGAAGAGAGAAGAGGAAGAAGCATTTTATTTAGTTGTTCATCTTGGCTGTTCTCGCCCCTCCCACTAAACCCAGGTCCTTGGGATGTATGTGGATGGACTGTGCTGAACAGAGACTGTGAACTTAACCACTAGGCCACCACAGCATGCCATCTCACATCAATTTTTATAAAAAGTTAGGAAAATCAGGAATTAAAAAAACTTTTTAGCTTCTTTAGAAACTGTGCTTTTCCTAAATTGCTTAGTTTTTAAAGCTTTTACTTACTTGATAGATAGTACCTGTTTCTTTCAGTTTTGAAACAGTAGGCATTAGATTTTCAAAGCACTTGGAAATCTGATTTAACTCTAATTGTCAATCTGATTTAAATAGTTCTTCCTGATATATGCATTCCAAGAATAAAAATAAGATAGTTTCCCTCTTTTTAAAGCAAGCACTTGTTATTTTAATTCTGCTTTAGAATATAAAATTAGTTTTTCTCATGTTCACTAACAAAATAATGTGATATTGTAGACAATATCACTAGTAATTCTAATATTGAAAGTATTTAAAATCGATCAATATAGCTTATGAGAGGCATCAGCAAACAATACTCAGTAGTTTTTGTTAGAGTTAGATACTTATGTATTATTTTTTTCAGTCTGCTGAGACCTTATATTTATCATTCATGAAATTGTACATTGAATACATACCTACAAAACTGATGTTTTCATGCGACACTTCTATGCAATTTACTTAAATGGGATATTTATAAAATTTATAAATCCTCTTTACTTGAAGCAACCTGGATTAAAAAAAAACCTACTAACGCTCTAAATGCATAAAGTGTTATATAAGACCTTAAAAATTTTAAACATGTCCTTTCCACTTATTTACCTTTGTGACGAAGGGCAATTATTTTTAATAGAAGTCCTCTTTCTTGAATAAACCATACTATAATTTTGGTTTCTATAATTTCCAGATGATTTCTTTAAAGAGTCAAATTAGACTTTCATAAAAGGCAATGTAATTGTATAATCCACAGGGACTTTTGTGATTTTCCCCATTCTTTTAGAATTGATGTGTTTGGGTGTTTTTTTTTGGTTTTTTTTGTTTGTTTGTTTTTTAAGAGAAGAAGGGAGAGGAAGAAACATTTTTAAGGAGGGAAGGATGGAAGAGGGAGGGAAGAAGGGAAGGGTGGAAGGAAGAAGCACTTTATTTTATTATTTATTTATTTATTTATCTATTTATTTACATTTTGGTTGTTCCCTCACCCTAGATCTAAACCCTGGGTCCTTATGCTTTACATAGTCTTGTGCCTGAGTCAACAAGGCACACCTAAAATTGACTTAATTTAGTTAATTGTATCTTTAGCAAGTCTTTATTGAGTTTTCCAATGTATCTACTTGATTTTGATAGAAACATCTCCCATTTTCTACTCGGTTTTTATCTTTTATCTATAATATTTAATTTACTCACGTCATTTCAGTAAGTATCACTGACACAAATAGGTTTAAGAGAGCAATCAGCTTATATAAGCATACAGTAAATTAGTTAAGCAGGCATTATTTAAATTAATTTTATTTTATGTGTAAATTCCTTGAAGTTTCTTTAAAACTGAGCTATAAATATCTGTGTAAACACATACCTATTAAATAAGAAGGAGGACCCAGTTAAAAGTGAGAGATTTCTTTTAGCAAATGACCTTCATATGAGCAGAATCTTGTCCTTGACCTATCAAAAGCTCTTCATCTCCAACTTCCTCCTCATATTCTTTCTCTAAATGCCCATTCTTTGTTATACTTCACATATGTGATCATCCAGTAGGATTTGTTAAAGTTTCATTTCTGGTTCATCATGTCTTTTAGTTTACTACCTATTATTAGCATCTAAGAACTCTGTTCAATAACTCCTTATTGCCTGTATAGTTTATCTAAATTCTTTTATATTCCCCCCCAATTTTTTACAATAGTAATATTTTTCTTTTCATCACAATGCTATATTCATTTTAGGATATTAACATTGCATCTCAGTCTATACCCAACATTTTAAAAATGAGACCATTTATTTTAATACTTGATATGTAAAGCTTTATCTGGTTATATGTTTAGAAAAGCTGTTTACCAATTTCAGTAAAAATTTATTAAACATTTATCAGAGCAATGCACTATAGAGATTACTATGCCTTCTAGGACCTTACAGTCCGGTAGAGATAATAACACATGAATTAAAATGATTGTGCCAATATTACTTTTCATATGTGTTATGCATGACTTCTATGGATGTTCAGAGAAGCAAGATAGTCTTCATTTAGGATGACCAAGGAAAACTAAAAAAGGGAGCCACTTGAATTGAGTCTTAAAGATTAATAGACACTTAATAGTAAAGTGCCCATTTTGTATACTAAGTAGTGTACAAGAATAATTTCATAGATAGCAGTAATTCTCATATAATCATACTGTGTTAAGGATGAAAGAGATCTGAGGAAAATACTGTAAAATGACTTATATTTGAAAAACAGAGATATCACATAGCCTGTTACTGTCATCTAAGACTATATCCCAGGTCGCCAGACTCAGGTTTAGGAATTTATACTCTAATAGGTTAGAGTTTGATATAACAAATCTGTAAAATACTTTTAGACAGAATAAAGTTAATTGATAAGATGTCAAAGTACTTCCATCAGACACAACTGTCAAAGATGTGAATATATTTTTAGGAGATATAAAGTACATAATAGTTTGAAAATACTCGTGGTGAAAGTGTATCTTTGATAGCTCCCTTTACTTTTTGAGAAGGTCCTTATTACGTCCAGCACTGGATTTTTTACTCTTAAGAAGATACTGGAAGAATTATAAGAATTGGTAGATTTGAAGAATGAGCTATTGTAAATGACACATGTCAATTATTTGATAATATTAAATTAATATAAAACATTTCCAGTATTCGAAAGTATACAAGGAAAAGATATATGGATATTGCTATATTTAGCAAAATAGATGTCTCTTATTCTTATATCCACATAGGCAGAAAATAACAAGTTAAATTGGAAACCAAAGTAAAAGAATATGGAAAATGTTTGTAAATTGATGAATAGATGAAAGATTAGTGGGTACTTAGGTGAAAGAATATTAAAAATGAGTAACATGCATGACTATGCAGAGAAGCTGGAAAAACTGAGAAAATGTGTTAGATATCTAAGAAAGCAAGCAGAATGATCAAAAGAAGACATGGAATATGATTTCGAATATAACAAGGAATTTGGACTATACCAAAGGGACTGTATTCTTGGAGGTTAGGATTTACTCTCAACATTAAAAACAAAGCCCTAGTGATGCACGTATCTTAAATCCATTTCTGTTCTTATGGTAGTTTTGAAGGGAATAAACATCTTCTTGGAAACTGACTAAACCAGTCATTTGTGTTACCTATATTCAACCTATAACCCTAAGAAATTTTTCTAGCTTCCAAAATGCCCTTGAATATTTAAAAGTTGATCATATATGTTACATGAAAGTAGCAAACAAATGAAATAAATCAATACTATGCATATTTTTAATTTTTATAACTTTATTTTTTGTCACTTCCTTTCTTTGTTGGAGTCTCATATATTTAGGCACATAGTAATTTAAATTACTGAAGCTATCAATTTTTCATATAAAGTCAGTAATTGCCAAATATCCCAAGTGATTACCAATCTAAATCATAGCTCACAAATCTTTACATTTTTGGGATGGGACAGGTATCAAGACTTCAGGATTTATTTACTTGATGTTTGTTTGATTTTCTGAGAATTCACTATTCAAGTTTCTATTTGCTTCTTTTACATTTCTTGGTAACCTAATTTATCAGTACACAAACACTTTAAGTATGCATCGCCAAAAGTAAAGTCTTCACCTTGTTAAATCCCATTTCCATTTTATCTCACACAAGCTGATCTCACACAAATATACTTGAACTATAAATTAAGGAAGTTTCCACCATGTGTATCCCCACCTACATCAGAATTTATAGGTTGCCTAGAAGCAGTGAGAGAAAATGGAGACATTTTCTCTGTAGTGCTATGACTTTTGCCTTAAAAAATAAAAAATTGCCTAAGAGGAAAAAAGAGTATTATACCTTCTTGAACTATTTATAAATGGAGACATCCTCCCTCCCAAGAAGCTTCCCTTATGGAAACTACAATTATACAGTTGTAGACAAGCCTGGACGTCACCCTCCCTCCATCACAGTCAGGGCCCTTCTTTTCTAACTCCTTTGCTTATGCTTGCTGGTTCTTTGTCAGAATCCAAATAAACAAAACATTCACAACTAATTAGCAGGGTGGAAAGCTCCTAAAAGGCTAGAAGGCATTTATAGCAAGCTAAATTGCCTGCCCTTCTACTCAGAGTTAAATGCAGATTATTCCAAGGAATGAGGAAGCATGCTTTTAGTACTCTAGTAATTTTTTTAGAAAGCTTTGCAGACAAACATACTTTATATAAGGAATATGTAAGCAAATGAAAAAGGATAGAAAAGCTTTTCTGAATTTTTATAAGGCAGAAACTCCATTGTGTCAGAAAGACGGGTATGGGGAAAATTGGAAAAAACGTAACAAGACAAAGATTCTATCCCCTCCGCCTCTTAAGGAGGGCATAAGATGTAGTATTGGGTCTGGAGACAGAACATAGTTTTTGTAGGTTATTGCTTGATGTAGAAAAGATTTTAAAAACCACATGTAAGGTAGGTAGAACATTAGAGAGATATAATTTCATCAGTTCTGTATTTTATGGATGAAAAATACTTAAGACTCAAATTGGTAAGGTGGTTTGCCCATGTGACACAACTAATTAATGGAAGAATGAAACTTAAAACAGATGAAAAGCAGTGTTAAAATATAAGAAATAGATAAGCTTAAATAGTATAAATTTTCCCAATAGTTGGATAACTAACTTTATAGTGAGTGTATAAGCTGTCTTATCTTGAATTCCCTGTCAGAGTGACTATTAAGGCTGATTACAATTACCAAAAAAAGTTGCAAAAGGAAGCTCAATGGTTGGATCTGAATAAATGACTTCTATGGTCTCTTCTCTCACATCTCAAATGGAAAAAGTCACTTTTAAGCCTTGTATACTTAATACTGACTTCGGCTGAAGAAGGTATAGCTTCTAGTTTTCTGTTTTTATTTTATTCTTAAGAATTCAGCAGTACAGTTCCATACAAGAATTTTGACTTACTCAAAATATGCAATTTTGCTGAGTTTTTAAATTTTCCTGAGTTCTTCATTACAATTTTATTGCATATTAATGTGTACATTTCGAGGTAATAGTCTAAATCAGTGGGAGAACAAAATTTGATAGAGAGCTATTTATTTTGTAGGCAGATCTTAGAAATACATTTGTGGTATTTTCCTGTGTTGAAGGTTATATGTAAACTTCAAACAAAAGAGACGTGTGCTGTCAGACAATCAGAAAGAATGGAGCCTCTTTCATCTTTTTTTTGTAGCTACTTTGCCTCAGCGCTCCTGCATGTTCCTTATTTCCTTTAGAGCAGGTGATACTATCTCCCTGCTCAGACCACTCTAGATCAAGTTCCTCTATTCCTGTTTCCTTTAGGTTACTTAATATTTTCAGGTTTATATAGAGAAGTGAAAATAAACCAAAGCATGACAAAAACAGTACAATGTTGTATATTATTTTATCGTATCGCTTAATAATGTCAAAAATGTTAGAAGATAGCTTTATTATATTGTTATCCTCTGTCTGATAGCTCACTAGCTTTGGAAATATATCATCAAGGTTTAGCTAAAATGTCATAGTCATTATATAGCTTTTTCTCATCAGACCAGCTGAAAACTTCCCATTGCATATTCTCCTTACTAATGTTATACCATTATTTGCATTATAATCAAGATAGACTTGATAGACTGTGACAAAGTACAAATCATCCCAAAATTCACATGGCTTAACATTCTTTTTCTAGTTTATCCTGCTTATCTATTCCTGATTGCTCAGAAAGGGTGTATTCAGCTCTAACTAGCACTTCAGGGACAGAGAACAATGACATCTTCACCATCTTCTACCTGGCCCCATCTGGAACATGTGTCTCCTTGCTCATAATGGCAAGAGTAAAGAGCAGGAGGCTTGCATGAGTTTGGAATGGCACATGATATTTCCATATGCAGGCCTTCTAGAACTAGTCCCATGACCCCACCTAATCTCAAGAGGGCAAGGAAATGTGGGGAAACAGAATGTTGGGTGAGCACCACTTTCTCTTCCAGTAATTCATTCAACAAATATTTATTGAGTACTTACTATGTGCCAGGTAATCTTCTAGGCTCTGGAAATAAAAAGAAAAGAAAGGAAAAAAAAATCCATGTTTTCATATAGTTTATATTTCATGTTTTGGTTAATTTTCATTGTTGTTTTTACATATACTTTAAGGGTAACTGCTTGTCTTAATCATTTTTTTCTGTATCCTAACAAAGTGCAACACATTATAATGATTCAATAAAGAAGCATAAATAAATATAACTGTTATATGTCTTCTTGCACAGAACCCCTTTTCCACATTTGTATACAAAGAACACCTATACCATATAAATTCTTTAAGTGAGCCATAGTTTGATAATGTAGACTCAGTCTCACCAAGCTCCCTCTGGATCAGTGATTTCTGGGGAGATTGTAAATGCCCTAATTCTGTGATACATGTGACTTCAAAGCCTTTGTTTCATTGAGGTCTAATTTATATTTGTCAATCCATTGGCCTATGTGGTATTCTCTTCATTATTTAAAGTGCAATTCATTATGTGCAATGAAAACAGAACTGTTTCTGATATTAAAAATATAATAAAATCAGCCCCCTGCATAATGTCTAAAGCAGAGAAATTTTATCTACTAGAAATGGGGGGGGGGGGAGTGGAAAGTGATTTGAGTTAAAAGAGTCAATTTTATGTTGATGGATGGAACTAGACTTTTAGTGGTGAATATAATATAGTATATACAAATGTTGATTTATCAGGCAGTATATCTGAAACCTATATAATGTTCTAAACCAATATTACTTTAATAAAATATTTTAGTGCTTTTTTGTTTTTGTTTTTTTTTAAGGAAAGGTTCAGGCAGGAAGAAAAGGTGACAGAAACATTTATTTTACTTAGTTGTTTAACTTGGTTGTTCTCTCTGGTATTGGGTCTCAAACCTGAGTCCTTGGAATGTATGTGAACTGTGTCTGGTGGCCTTATCCACCAGGCCGCTAGGGCGTACCTATAGAAAAGTACATTGAAAAAAAGAAAAAAAATTTGTTAAGTTTTTAGAAAATTGTTTCTAGGGTAAATTTTTGCTTTTGTTTTTTCATAAGGATTATAAATTCGAGAATGGGAAGGAATTCTTTTTGTTTGGAACAACTCCATAGTTTTATTACAGTATTATGGAGTTAAACCTAGGCAGTCCAGAGAACTGACTGATTAAAGTAAGCATTTACTCATTAAATATTTAGTAAGCTTCTATTATGTGCCAGGCATTATCTACAAAATAATGAAGTTTCAAGCTGCCGCATCATCTGATCACTTTGCTTTTAAAGTCTTCCAGTTCGGCAGTGTATCTCATAGTGTGATATATCAAACTGCACAGGATGATTGGATCAACAGAGTTGGTTGAGTACAGTAGAATTTTAGAGATTGTACATTTATTAAAGCGGTAATGCTTCTCATAGTGGACATATTGTAGTTATAATTTGAAACTACAAATAAGACATGAAGAAAGGAATAACCATGAGAGACATTTAAATATAAGCCTCTAAATATGGACAGAAGGAAGACAGGATCCTCTGTCTAGAACAGTGAGACTAGAAAATGTACTGAATCTCTTGAAATTGAGTTGAGTAGGTAAAGGTGCTGGGATGCATTGCATTCTTCCTATAAGTGAGGTTTTGGATCTAGTGAGTGTTTCAAAGAGGAATTTTAAATGGAATCACAATTATATAATTTACAATGGCAACTAATTCAATTCAGTTCAGCAAGTGTGTTTTTCTGTTCTTTATCCATGCAATAATATAATATTGAAAAATATGCAGTGGAAGAAAATAAGATACCTCCATTACGTACTTGAGAGAAAAGGCTTTATTTAAATTTATATCCATGTAATTTCTGGTCTTAATCATCTCTGAAGAGTGAAAAATCATAGAGAACTATTTATTCAATTCTGTTAAAATTTGAAAATTTGAAAACAAAAAGGAAGAGTACTTGTTAAATTAATACACTGCTTTAAAATGAAGTTATTTGGAAAATTCTGTCAAAGCAAACTGATTTTCATGTTAATTTATTTGTAACTTTTTCAAGGATGCTGGGCAATTTTATGCTAAATATAAAGAAACAAGATTGAAGGAAAAGGAAGATGAATTGACTAGAGCTGAACTTGAAACACTTCAAAGTGAGTTTTAAACATTATGTTATATACTAACAATACCATATAAAGCTGATTATTTAAATTTAGATTTTTCCTTAAATTCAGCAGTAGTTTAAATTTTCTATGCTGCTTTGTCCCCCTCTAAATAGTTACTTGTACTTAATGTATTATATGTGTAGAAAATTATATCCATAGTTCAGTGTCAGGAGGGATAAAATCAACCTGGAGAGTCATATAATTCCTCATGTCTAGAAGGCATCCATAATCCAGAAAATGTTGAAATACTCGTCATTGGAGTAATTACTGTCATTGTCTTTGATATTTAGTGCTGATTCTATCCAATTAATCTCCCAAATTGCTGTATTACAGTAGTAAATGAGAAACCTGAAACTATCAATAATTTTCTTATGGAAATCTTCATTTCATTTGTATTATTGTATAAAAGACCTTGAATAAATACACTGACATCTTCCACTGCATACTAAATAGTTTTTACTGGGTTTAGGAAAAGTTGAACATATTATTAAAGAAGGCATTCTAGGCCCTAGTCTTTTTATCTAACTTTCCATACCTACGTCTTTCCCACAGGTATATACTCTGTCCTTTCACATTGTTTTATTTTTATTCAGAACATATAAATCACTTTAATTTATTTTGCTTACCATCTCATACCCTCAGTAGAATGTAAGCTCTGTGAGGTTAGGGACTTTTTTGTTCATTGCTGTGTCTATCCAAGTACGTTAAAGAGTCCCTAGAAAGTACTGAGTGTTCAAGTAAATACATGTTCATTGAGTTTCTGAAGGTAAAATCTCTTTTCTTTTAAAAATTTCAATGGGAGCATTTTTAGTTCAGAACTTCATTTCCCTTTACTTATGTGACTTCTTAGAAGTCTTGATGGTCACACAAAAATAACTCCTGGTCACCTCACACCTATACATTTATACACAAGCACAGCATTCATAGTTTTATAGAACAACTTGTGTGCTTTTGAGGGTAGGCTGTTCCTACAGTCCAGATAACGAATTTAGTCAAATCTAACTGGAAAAGAGTAGCTGGTACCACATTCTGTAAGACCAGAGTATGGTTTAAGAAAAGGGAATAATTGTCTTCTCTCCAAACCCAGAGAGTCCATTTCCAACTACCTAAATATGTGACTTTGAGTATTTTAGTTTCCTTATTGCCAAAAAAACCATGTTGGACTATGTTTACTCTGAAAAATGGCCACAAATTTAGTGACTTAAACATAATTTTATTATCATAGAGTTGAGTAGATCAGTTGTATAGGTCTCATTGGGTTAGAATCAAGATTTATCATTTAGCACTGCCTTTTTTTTTTTTCCCAACTTCTGAAAGCAACCCACAATTTTCAGATTCTGGCCCCTTTCATACATTTTTAAAACCAAGGATGGTTTTCTCACTAGTCTTCCATAGACAAATCTCTCTCTAACCATAGCTTGGACAGATTCTCTGATTTTAAGAACCTATGTTATTACATGGGGCTAATTTGAATAATTCAGGATACTCTCCCATCTAAAGTACTCAACTTTTTTTCACATCTGCAAAGTCCCTTTTTCCAAATAAGGTAATATATTCTAAGGGTTCTGAGCATTAAAATATGGTCCTCTTTAGGGGGGACCATTTTCCTGCCAGCCACAGTTCCTCAGGTACCAGAGCAGCTTTAGAACAGGAGCTGTTTCTTTTTCATCTTTTTTGTTTGTAGCCTTGAATACAGTGTCCCAACACATTGTATGTGTTCAGTAAATTGATGAATAAATGAATGAATGAACATGAAGTGATCTTCTATTAAGAAGAATTTAGGATGATAAGGATTACATATTAATATTGACTGTTGTGTGTTGAGAATTATGTATGAATAAGTTGTCGTACTGAAACTAAGAAACAGAAGCTGATGTTATAGTAATTGTTGAAATAGTTTTAAATAAACTGAATAAATCAATAATTAATGAAACTGTATATGTAATTTCATTTAATTATGTTTACCTAAAATTGTTACATGAAAAATTTCTAATGTTTTTGGACTAGTGTTAAAAGGAGAAAAATATCACATTTACGAGAAAGGAGAAAAATTCCAAACTAATCCAAAATTTACCTAGAGAGACAATATGAATACAGTACTTGCATTCTTTGCTTTTATAGACATGACTTTTTAAAGGTATAATTTATATTTAACATTATATTAGTTTCTGGTGTACAACATAATGTTTGAATATATGTATATATTGCAAAATGACCACTACAATAAGTCTAGTTAACATCTGTCATCACACAGTTAGAGATTTCTTTTTCTTGTCATGAGATCTTTTAAGATCTACTCTTACCAACTTTCAAGTATATAATACAGTATTATTTATAGTCATCATGCTATATATTACATCCTAGGGCTTATTTTATAACAAAGACTTTTTTTTTTTTAAGGAAAGGCGCAGACAAGAATGAAAGCGAGTAGGCAGGCAGCAGGCAGGCACACAAAGGAAGAAGAAGCATCTTTATTTTTATTTAGTTGTTTACATTGGTTGTTCCCCTCTGCCCGCACTTGGGACTCAAACCCAGGCATATGTGTCCTGCTTCTTCAGAAGCAATTGACCTAACTGCTGCTCCACCGGGAGAGTCACAGAGCTTATTTTTATATAGTCTTTGTAACAAATTGTCATAATTTTGACATACAAGAGTTCTTTAATATTAAGGTGTTGAGTATGCACGCTTCAACTTTGAAAATGGGGATTAGACAAATTATTTATCACAATACAGAACTTCTATTGAAGTTTGTGACCATTTTCCCAAAATTATTTGAAGTTTTTAGTTCTCTCTGTAAGTTTGATATCGTTCTCAAACTGATTTGATAATTCTCTTATTTTGTTATTACTGTCTAATGAAAAACATTGTATAAAGACACATGAATTTTTAAATATGTAAATATCTAAAAACTATTGACCAGTATGAGTGTGTAATAGTCATAAAAAACTGTCAGTAAAAATGTGAAGAATTTTAAGTCTTGTAAAAAGTTTGAAAAGTCATCACTAGCTTACCAGTTATTGAAACTAAAAATGGAAAAAGTAAATACCAGAAAGCATATCAAAAACAATACTCATACTAGACTCTGGTTAATAAGACTTCTGTTTCTCCTGATTTTTGTATCAGTGGTATATTTAGAAAAGGTTAGACATCAATATTAAGAATGTTAAAGAACTTTTAAATTACTGTTAATAATGTCAGAAACTGCCATGTATTTTTTAATGTAGTCTCTAATGGTTACATGTAAAGAATCTTTTAATTAATTTTGTTAACTTCATTACAGTGTTCTGCATTGTGTACCTTAGAATTAGTACATAAAGGCCCCAAATCCCCCAGTGTGCATTTCATTTGCCCCTTTCCTTCTTAATTTTAAAGACCATCATTGGAATACTGAGTTCATAATAACACTTCCATCTGCTTAATTGAGTAAATGCATCTCATGCAGATTAGCAGTAGCTATTTTATGCTGCCTGTTTTTCATGACCTAATTGCTAATCTGCCCTCAAGTCTATTTGCTTTACTGCTGAGATTGTGCAGTATTCTCTGAGGGCTACCCTAGAACTACTTTGAGTAGAGTACAGTGGTCTTATTAAAATGGCCTGTTTTAGAGGCAGAGATATGAAAAAGGTAATTTCTTAAAAATAGGTATCCTGGGATGTGTTTATCCAAAAAATGTGTAGTAGTTATTTGGAAAAGAATTTGCACTATTTCATTATATAAAGTTTGAATCCATTATATGATTTAGGTTTAAATAAGTTAGCTATGAATAAGACTTTTTCAGTGTTGATATTTTTAAACATCAGATTTTATTAATCTTATTTTAAATTAGTAGATATAAATTCTCATTATTTTTAATGAAATAAGCCCATACCATGATTGAAAAAAATATATACTTGATTTGATTTTTAAGAAATTGGTAGAAAGTTTAAAATTTGAATATATAAAAGGAAGAATAGTAAAGCTTAATATTTCCTATTTTTTAAAAGCAAAAGGAAAATCAAATATTCAAAACCCTTCTGTCAGGTACTTCTTTTTCATCTGTAGAAATAATAATTTGAGGCATTATTTACAATTTTTTCTTGCATTATGGTTCCTGTTTGCATGTCCCAGTGAGGTGCCAACAGGACAGTGAGAAGGTGGGAATTGAGGGTCATTAGGATGACAGCATGAGAAGATATTAATGTTTCTTAAGGTAAAGGAAGAGTAGTTTTCTAGGAAACTCCAATTCCTGAAGAAAATAGATGCTAGCGCTGATTTGTAAATTGATTCAAGTGTTGGTGAGGAAAAAGACAAAGGAGGTAGGACAGAGTAGCCCCATTCAAGTTAGAATAATTTCACCTTGGTAACATTAGGGTGTTCATAGATGGGAGATTACCGAGATAACTTAGGAAAAGATATATAACTAATCACTAGCTCCAGTATATTTGTAAATATGACCAAATAGAAACTGAGTCCCTTAATTAATGAGCCATGTGATATAGTAAAACCTAATAAAGCCCTAAACCCAATGATTAATTTTAGACAACGAATATAAAAAACTTATTTGGTCCTAGGTATTTTGCTCTAATAATAGAAATTTTAAAATCATACAGCTTAAATATAAATTTATAGTTGTCTCAAAATTTTAAGGTGTGCATACTTAAATATAATACACTTTGTTTTCCCACTGAAATTATTCAAAACATTTGTAATACAGTTGTATATAAAAACATTTATGGCTACATATTAACTAGTCATAGTTCAAGTGAAATTTTGCTGGTTTTGGAAATGAGCACCTGTTTAGTATTATACTTTATATAACACTGTGTATGAGTTATTCATTTTTGTTTATCTTGTTTACAGCTGTAACCCCAGAGCCTAGAACAATGCACATGTTAGTTACTCAGTAAATATTTGCTAAATAATGAATTTAGAAATCTCTTATTGCTCTTTACCTTTGTACTTTATAAAGCATTTTGTTAAAATTCTTCAGTATTTTTGAAAAGATCTTTATCATCGATAAAACTACTTTTTGAGTGATCAACAGAGCTATCCAGAGTATATTATCTGTACATGAAATATGATCCTTTTAAATTCATTTACGAGGCTGTCATTGAAAATTTTATCTCTAGCCACAATTTCCTATTCATATACTATTTGGGACTTTTTTCATAATTGCAATAAAAAACATTAGCTTTTTTTCACTTTTAATTTATGATAATATACATGTAACATAAATTTGCCATCTATTTTAAATTTTCAGTTCAGTGGCATTAAATGTATTCCTAATTTTGTGCATTCCTCACCCCATCCTTCTCCCAAAGTTCTTTTCATCTTGCAAAACTAAAACTCTACCCATTAAACAATAACTATATTTTCACTTCTTCCCAGCCCATGGCAACTACCATTTTATTTTCTGTCTCATATAAATGGAATCATACAGTGTTTGTCTTTTTGTGAGAATTATTTCTCTTAGCATGTCAGGGTTCTTTTGTGTTGTGACATATGTCAGAATGTCCTTTTAAACACTGAATGGTAGTTCATTGTATGCAGTATCACATGTTGCTTATCAATTCATCTGTCAGTGGAGACTGGGGTTGTGTCTACATTTTCACAACTGTAAACTATTCTCCAACGAATATGGTGTACAAATATTTCTTTGAATCCCACATTGATTTCTTTGGGGTATATACCCAGAAGTGAAATTCCTGAGTTATATAGTAATTCTAATTTTTAATTTTTTTAGGAACCAACGTAGTTTTCCATTGTGTTATGTACCATTTTACATTCCCACCAGCAATGTACAGGGATTCAAATTTCTCTGATCTTTACCAACATTTGTTATTTTCTGCTTTTGTAATTGTAGCCATTCTTATAAGTGTTTCTTTGGAGAAATGACTATTTAAGTCCTGTTCCCAATTTTGAATCATTAGGCTTTTTTATTGTTGTCAAATTTCAGGAGTTATTTATATATTCTAGATATTAACCTCTTATCAGACATATGATTTGCAAATATCCTTCCTTCAGTGGGTTGCCTTTTTACTCTGTTGATATTGTCTTTCAATGCACAAAATCTTAATTTTTTTAATTTTAGAATTTTCATCATCTTAAGTGTTCTATTTTTATTCTCATTGCTTATCATATCAAAGAAATCATTGCTAATTTATTGTCATAAAGCTTTTGCCCTATATTTTCTTCTAAATTCTATGGTTTTCCATCTTATATTATTAGATTTTTGGCATATTTGAGTGATTTTTGTATGTTGTATTAAGTAAGGTTCTATTTTATTATTTTGCATATGGATATATAGTTTTCCCATCAAAATTTGTTGAATATATTGCTCTTTAACTTTTTACTTTGAAATAATTACTGAATCCTATAAAGTTACAAAGAAAGTACAGAGAGGTTCCATGTATCCTCCTCTCAATGTACCTCATTGGTTATGTTTTTCATAATGTCAAAACCAGGAAATTAATAAAAAGGATGTGTTTAGTTCTCTGCCATTTTATCACATAACCATGTAACCACTAACCCAATTAGCCACTGTCCCTTTATAGTCAGACCCACCTCCTCCCATCGTCCCATTATCCATAATATCTGGTAACTAATAAAATATTTTTCATCTAATGTTATCATTTTGACAGTATGATTTTGAGAATGTGATTTTCAGAATCATACAGTGTATAACCTTTTGCGATTGATTGCCCCTTTTCCCTCGGCATAGTGTCATTGATAGACATCTAAGTTTTTCTGTGTGTCAACAGTTCATTCCTTTTTATTGATGAATAATAACATGGGATGGTTCTACCACAGTTTATTCTCCAATTATTAGGATATGTTCATTGTTTATGCTTTTTGATAATTACAAGTAAGTCTACAATGAGCAGTTCTATATAAGTTTTTGTATGAAGCTAGTTCTTATTTATCTGGGATAAATGCCCAGAAGTGCAATTGCTGGTTTATATGATGTTTGTGTTCAGAGTTGTAAGAAAATGTCAACTTATTTTCCAGAGTGCTTTACCCATTTTACAGTCTTACCAGCAATGTATGATAGATATAATCTTTTGACATTCCTCCAGTGTTTGACGTTTTCACTATTTTTTATTTTAGAAATCTTCTTATATGTGTGGTGATATCTCATCGTGGTCTTAATTTGCAATTCCCTAATGACTAGTGATGGTGGAACATATTTACATGTACTTACTTGCCATCTGTATATCTTATTCACTAAAATCTTTTTTCATAACTTTAGTCTATTTTACTTATATCATTTTTATACTATTGAGTTTTGAGAATGCTTTATATATTCAAGATATAATTCCTTTCTCAAATATGTAATTTGCAGATATGTTCTTCCACTCTGTAACTTGTCCTTTTTTAAGAGTCTTTCACAGAACAAAAGATTTTAATTCTGATGAAGTCTAATTTATCATTTTTGATGTTATATCAATTAATTTCACTATGCCCTAGATTCTCCTATATTTTTCTCCTGTGTTTTCTTTTAAACAATTTTATAAATTTACATTGAAATTTATAATCTGTTTTGAGTTAATTTCTCTTTAAAATGTGGGGTTTATTTATATAAATTTGGAAAAAGTTCATTTTTTTTGGTCTGTGGATATCCTGTGTTTCCAGCGCTTAAAAAAATATGCTATCATCCTGCATTAAATTGCTTTTGTACTTTTGTCAAAAATCAGTTGGCCTTACTTTGTGTAGGAGCTATTTTTAATTATCTATTCTCCCATCAGTTAATCTCTCTGTCAATATGACAGTCTTTATCTTTGCAACTAGACTAAAATTAGAGAGAGTGATTCTTTCCATTTCCTTATTCCTTTTCAAAATGTTTCAGCTATTCTAATTCCTTTGCCTTTCCATATAAATTTTAGAATAATTTTGTGTGTATCTATAAAACCCTCTCTGGAATTTTGATAGAAATTGTGTTAAACCTGTACATAATTTGGGGAGAATTGACATATTTATTATAGTGAGTATGTCTTCATTTATTTATATTTTCATTGATTGCTTTAGTATTTTATAGTTTTTAGTATGCAAATCCTATATATGTTTTGTTAAATTTACATCTGGGGGGGTTGTTTTTGAGTGATTGTAATTGCTGTTGGTTTTTAAATTTCAGTTTCTACATGTTTGCTGTAAGTAAAGAAATTCAATGGATTTTTGTATATACCCTTATATTCTGCAAAGCCCATAGAATTTTAAGGGTATTGCATTAAATCTGTATATTGCTTTAGGTAAGATGACCATTTAAATGATGTTGATTTTTTGCATCTTTGTTTATTAGAGATATTAGTCTATAACTTGCTTTCGTGGTGATGTCTCTATCAGCTTTTGGTATCAGTATCATGTTAGCCTCATAGAAAGTATTTGGGAGTTTCCTGGTTCTTCAATATTTTGGAAGAGTTTGAGGAGAGTAGGTATTATTTCTGTTCTGAAGTTTTGGTAAAACTCTTTAGAAGAACCATCTGATCCTTGGATTTTATTTCTAGGGAGACTTTTGATTACCTCTTCAGTTTCTTTTCTTGTGATTGTTCTGTTCAGGTTTTTCAATTCTTCCAGATTTACTCTTGGTAGATTGTATTTTTCTAGAAATCTGTCCATGTCCTCAAGTTTTTCTACTGTGTTGGCATAGAGCTGTTTATGGTAGTCTCTTAGGGTGTTTTGCCTTTCTGTGGTATCTTTTAAAATTTCCCTCTTCATTTCTAATTCTAGTTATGAGAGTTTTCTCTTTTTTTTCTTTGTGAGTCTAGCCAGTGGTTTGTCAATTTTGTTTATTTTTTCAAAGAACCACCTTTTGGTGTCATTGATCTTCTGGGTTGTCTTTTTATTTTCTGTTGCATTTATTTCTGTTCGAATTTTTATTATTTTCTTTTTCCTACTGATTTTTAGCTTCAGTTCATCTTCTTTTTCTGGTTGCTTTCACTGTAGGGTTGGATTGTTTCTTTGCCATTCTTTTGTTTCTTGAGGTGAACCTGAATTGCAATGAACCTCCCTCTAAATACTGCTTTTGCTGCATTCCATTGATTCTGGTATCATTCTCATTTGTCTCTGTGTATTTTTTAAAATTTTCTCCTTGACATCCTCTTTTATGCAAGAGTCATTTAGAAGCATATTGTTTAGTCTCCAATTAATTTTTGGTCTTCCAACTTTCTCTTTCTAGTTTATCTCTATTTTTAAGCCATTATCGTCAGAGAAGATGCTTGCTATGATTTTAGTCTTTGTAACTTGTTGAGAGATGTTTATCGTTCCAGCATATGATCTGTCCTTGAGAATACTCCTATGTGCACTTGAGAAGAAAGTGAAATCTGTAATTGTTGAGGGAAGTGTTCATGTATGTCTATTAGACCTAACTGTTCCAAAGGTCAGTTAAATCTGCTGTTTCCCTGTTAATTTTCTGCCTGGTTGATCAGTTCATTACTGTAAGTGGGATGTTGAAGTCTATTATTATTGTGTTGCTGTCAATGCCTCTCAGTTCTAATAATACTTGCTTAATATATTTTGATGCTCATTCATTTGATGCATATATGTAGATAAGTGTTATGTCTTCTTGATGAATTGACCCATTAATCATTATATAATGTCCATCTCTTTCTTCCATCACTCTTTTCATTTGGAAGTCTGTTTTATCCCATATAAATAAGGCTTCCTGCTCTCTTTTAGTTGTCATTGGACTGTAAGATTCTCTTCCAATCATTGATTTTGTTTATCTTTTCAAAGAAGGTGAGTTTCCTGAATGCAGCAGATGGTTGGTTTATGCTTTTTGCCCAGTCAGCCACTATGTGTCATTTGGTGAGTTCAGTCTGTTAATGTTTGGAGTGATTACTGATATGTAACTGTTTATTGTCATTTTGTAATTTGTCTTCTGTGTGTTTTCAGTGTCTTTGTTCTTCTTTTTCTATTTTTAGGTAGGTTGTCTATAGTTAAGTTTTGTTTTCCCTTTTTGTTTTCTTCTTTGCTGTTTTCCTGGAGGTGTATTTTGAGGTCACCTTAAAGTTATCATTAAGAATTCTATATTTCTTTCCTATTTTTGTTTGAAAGCAGATTTTCTTCCACTCATTCTAACCAAACCATCCACATTTTTGTTCTTTTCTCCTCCTTACAACTTTGTGTAATTGCTCTTTCTGTTTTTAAGTGGTAGTTCTTTATGCTTAATATAGCATCCTTTAGTAATTTTTATAGAGCTGGTTTTGTAGTGATAAATTCCTTTTAACTTTTCTCATCAGAAAAGTTTTTTATCATTCCTTCAGCTCTGAATGATAATCTGCAGGTTATAGTATCCTAGGTTGAAAGTCTTCTTTTCAGCACTTTGAATATATAGTACGATTTTCTTCTTGCCCTTATTGTTTCAGTTGAGAAATCTGATAACAATCTTATAGGGATTGCTTTGTATGAGACTCATTTTTCTCTCACTGCTTTTAAGATTTTTTATCTTGTATTTTGACATTTTGACAACTGTGTCTAGGTGCATGTCTGCTTGAGTTTATTTAATAGGAATTCTTTGAACTTCCTAGATCTGGAACCTTTCTTCATTTCAGGTTCAGGAACTTTTTAGCTATTATCTCTTCAAATATAGTTTCTAATTCATTTTCTTTCTGTTCTCCTGCTGGGACCTTAATGATGTCATCCTATAGGTCTCGATTGTTGTCTTCCTTTCTTTGCATTCTTTTGTCTTTTGCTGTTTCACTTGAGTACATTCCTCTGCCCTTTATTCTAGCTCACTATTCTGTTGGAGGCTTTTTCCATCCTATTCTCGAGTCCCTCTATTGAGTTCTTTAGTTCAGCTATTATATTCTTCATTTCTTTGATATCTTCCTTCATTTCTTCTCTCCTTTACTGTTCTTTTTCTCGTCCTCTGTTTTTTTGTTGTTGTTGTTTTGTTTTGTTTTTTAATGAGTATGTTTATCACTGTTGCCCTAAATTTATCCTCAGGTAGTTTGCATAGTCTGTTGTACTCACTTTTTCCCCCGGGTTTTCAATCAGATCCATCATTTTGCATATATTTCTCTGTACCTTCATTTTGTTTGGCATTCTGTTTATCTTTCCATAGGATAGATTTCCCTGCAGTGATGGCCTTGTGTAGGGTATTGACTTGCACTAAGTAAGCCTATATCTTGGTTTGAACACTGGGAATTCTTGAGTTTTGTGACATCACCACTGGTTGAATTCGTTGACGTTCTAATATGAACCCTTTGTTGCTGCCTGAGAACTGAGGGATTGGAGTTTGTGTAGGGAATTCAGAGTCTTCCCCCAGCATCTCAACTCTGAACCATTATGACCACCTTTTCATTGGTCCGCAATCAGCAATCTGCCTCCACCCACAAAGTGACACTAGTGGGTAGCATTTACAGTTTCTCCCTCTGGAATATTCTAATTTATGCTTGGGAACAAGATTTGCAGTAAGCTGGTCCTGCAGCTCCAGTGGAATACAGTTGCAGGGGGTGCCCTTAGGGGAATTCCACTAGCTTCCTTCCAGTTATTGTGGCACCCAGTGTAATTTTCTTACCGATTTCTCATTCAGGGCACTAATCCTCCTCACCTCCTGCAACAAGACTCTCTTCTCCAGCTCCATCTCCTTATCCTCTGGGCAAGCTTCTGATGCTTTTGCAATTCCTGGGGGACCTGGTTCTCCCTGCAGTTCCACTCCCTCCTCCATAGCCTGAATGAGCCCTGAAGCGCTGAACCCTGAGGTTTTTGCCTACCCTTTGTGGTTATGACTGCTGCTGTGTCTCTATAGTTTCTGTACCTGCTTTTCCTCAGTGTTTATTTCTGGAGAATAGGTGAATTCCTACTTGCTCTGTGGGGAGGACTTGGGCCTCGTTCCTACTAGGTCACCTTCTTGACCAGAACTCCTCAGGACACTTAAAGGCTTTTCGTTTTTTCTAATATAATCTTCTAATGCTGTAGATATCCTGCTTACCACTGTTTTGACTGTCTGATCCATTTATTTCAATAAGCATTTTCATTTGATTCAGTTCAGCAATTTCTTTCCTTTTAGACTTCCTCTAGGATGCATGGATCATGTAAAAAGTGTGTTGTTTTAGTTTACAAGTTTTAGGGTATTTTTCTGTTATCTGTTTTTGGTTGTTAGTTTGATGCCATTTTTATTAGAAAACGCACTCTTATTTCAATTAATTCAAATTCGTTGAGGTGTATTCTATAACCAAATGTGGTCTATCTTAGTGTATGGTCCAAGGGAATTTGACAGGAAAATGTGCATCCTGTTTTTGAATGGATTGTTCTATAAATATCAGTTAAAACTGGTTGGTATCCTTGATTTTTTTTTTATTCCTGTTGATTTTCTTTTTGGTTATCCTGTCATTTTTGGAGAGAAGGGCAGTGAAGTTTTTGACAGTAATTGTGAATTTGTGTACTTTCATTTCCATCATTTTCACACTGCATATTTCATAACTTTGCTTTTTGATGCATACAAATGCATTTAGTATTGTATCATTTGATGGATTGAACTTTATCATTACATAATATTCCCTAATGTCCCAGGTAATTTTCTTTGCTTTGAAGTTTACTTGATATTAATATAGGTATTCCTGCTTTATTTTACTTGTCGTATGATATATTTCTCAACAGTTTTACTTTAACCTATTAAGATTATTATTAATATATTTTGCTTATAACATATTTAGGCTATGATTTTCCATATACTGTATCAATCTTTTTTTAAGTGGCCTGTTTAGGCCATTTGAATTTAATGTAATATTGCTAGGACTCAAATTCACCTTTTTATTTTTGTTTTCTATTTGTTATGCTTTTCATTTCTGTTTTCTTCCTGCATTCTTGTGAGTTACATGTTTTTTGTTTTTTGTTTTTTTTTTTCAGAATTCATTTAGATTTAGCTATAGTGTATTATTTTTAGAGTATCAGTATCTTTTTAATGGGTGCTGTAGCTGTTATGTTCTATATATATATGCACATACATGTATATATATGACAGTCTACTGATACATCAATTTACTATTTCAAGTGATGTGTCCTTTCACATCCATTGCCTCCCTTGTTTATAATTGTCTTAAATGTTTTCTCTACAGCATACCTTAAATATTATAGTTTGATTCAGGTGTCAAATTTAATTTAGAAAACTCAAGAGGAAGAGAAGTATCTATTATTTTACCCATTTTTTTCCTTTTGTTCTGCCTGTTTTCTCAAGATTTCTTTTTACAATTTCCTTTCTGCTTAGATACTTCCTTTAGTCAATGTTATTAAATAGATCTGCTGATAACAAATCTTCTAGTTTTCCTTCATCATAGATGTCTTGGTTTCCCCTTTATTCCTCAAGGATATTTTGCACTGGATATAGAATTCTGAGTTGACAGTTCTTTTCTTTCAGCACTTGAAAAATGTTGTGCCACTTCCTTCTGGTCTACATGTATTTTTGATGCAAAATCTACTGTGATTTGAGTTGTTTGTCCCTACAGGTAAGGTCTTATTTCTCTCCTGCTAGTTTTAAGCTATTTTTCTTTTTCCTTATTTTACAAGTTTGACTGACGATATGAATTTCCTTAGATTTATCTTACTTTGGCTTCAATAAGGTTTATGTCTTTTGCCAAAATTTCCAGGGTTCAAGTATTTCTTTGAATACTCTTTCTTGCGCTCTTTTTCTCTATCTAGAAGTTCATGAAATAAATATTAGATATTTTGTTAAAGTTCCAAAAGTCTCCAAGTCTTAGTGTAGTTTTTAGTTCTGATATTGCCATTTGTTTCTTCTGTATATCTTCTGTTTCTTTGCTTTAAGACTTTTTATTTCTTCATTGGTTTTATGAATGTTCATTATTGCTCATCAAATCATTTAAAACCCTAGTCAGATCATTTGGATATCACTCTTATTTCGTTGGCATCCACTGATTGCATTTTTCATACAAATTGATTTTTGTATTAAAACTTGGACACTTGGGGTATTATGTTATTAAGACTTTGGATTTGATTTAAATCTTCTATTTTGCCTGACAATCTCTGACAGTGCTCTAGCATTGGAGGGAAAGGTTGCTTTCCTGTTACCATCAAGTATGGTTGGATGTTCATGTTTCCTTTGTGGTCCATATTACAACTGAGGGGAAGAGTCGTTGTAGATCCTTTTAGGATTGGGAAGATATAGGTGATCCTGCTTGCCAGTAGACTTTCACTGATAACACCCTGGCTGGGGTAGGCAAGAATGTCTTCTTAGTGCTCCCTACCTGACTTCTATTGACATATGATTGGGAGGAGAGGTGGTTGGCTGGGCAGTTATGAAATCCTTGACTCTTCTCTAATTAAGTCTACCCCTGTGGTCTCTACTGACTCCACATGGTGAATCCTCATCACTGCTTGGTGGTGGTAAAAGTTCAGCTTCCTACCCGGCCATTCCCTACCACCCTTTTGGGAAGATTACATCTTCATTACATCCTTACTGTGACAGAAGTCTAGACTTACCATTGGTCTTTGGGAAGTGGTGTGGCCACAGTTTTTTCTTTCTTATTTGACTGAAGTAGATCAGTTATTATCTAAAAGTTATATCTTGCTGCCATTTTTCTGATTCTTGACTAGAGATAGAAAAAAATTAGAGGGTGCGTGGGGGACTGTACCTATTAGCACTCTGTATTACAAGCATCTCTAGCACCATGTCTGGAATATATGAGGTCAAAATAAACTGCAGTAAAGTCACCACCTTGATGTTCTTTGTGAATGCCATACCTAACTGGTCTGTCATCTTTCCAGTAGTCAGAATCTTCTTCTGGTTTGTCTCATATGTAATGTTTAAGACTTTTTATTTTTCTTCATGGAAAGACCATAGAAAAGTACTTCTTTGTTTTTCCAGAAGTGGAAATTTTCCATTACTTTTTTACATGATTTTTTAAAAGCTTATTCAAAAAGATATCAAACACTTACAATAGCAACCAAATGCCCCATAAACACAAACAACTAGAACAACCATATTTATGTGCTTTTTAAAATAACCCATTCTCTATAAACAGCTAAAATTAATGAGATGATTTCTAGTTTATATGCATTTTTCCTTAGCAATACTTTGTTGTTCAAAATAAAGAAATTGAGAGAAACTGAATAATATGACAAACTTTATAAAGAGTCATTATATTTTACTTTTTCCTCTTTTCTAAAAAATAGTTTTGAGAAATAAAAAACTTTTTTATGGACTCATATGGTACTCTGGTGATACTACATTAGATTTTTTTATACTTTGATATTAGACTCATGTCACTTAAGTTAATTTCCTATTAATGGTATCAGAAATTTATTTTTAAGTCAACATCTCAAAAGCTGTAAAGTATAAATATATTGAAGGCAATATAAAGTTCTATATACTTGTACATAGCCATGAAATTTCTAGTTAATATCCTTTTTAACTAGAATTAAAGTGCAGTTCCCATAGCACTGTATTTTTTAAATTTTTGTATTGTTAATGTACATTATATTTTGTTATTTTTTTCAGTTGGATTACTTATACCCTTGTCAATTTAAAGGGTTTCTTTACATATTCTATAAATCTATCTTCTATTTGTACTCCTGTACTCCAAATTACAGATATTCTTTCCATAGCTGTTGTTTTGCACTTATATTGTCTATCTTCTATCTTTTCAATAGCATGTGGGATTTTAGTTAAGAGATCCTCTTCCTTTAAATGTTACTGACTTTTTAGATTTCATTTTGCAATATTTTTATTATTTTGTCTTTTAAGTTTAAGTCTCCTACCCAACTAGAATTTATTTTTAGTTTAGTATAAGATTGTGTCCAATTTTCTTTCAAATGTATATAAAGTTGTGTAAACATCATGCATTAAATCAGTTTTTTACTGACCTTGAAATATTAATGTCTATTCTCTTCTAGGAATTTATTATTCTACCATTATTAATTTCATTCCATAAGCATTTAGTACATGCAAACACACATACGCACATATGGTGGTCAAGATATGGTTGTAAGACTGGGTGAATTTGACAATAGTAATTAATAATGGAGTTGCTTCTCAGCGTTGATACTCTATAATTAAAATGGCATATAATAGAAATGGCAATTGATAGCTATCAATTGATAATTAACCCTAATGCTGCTAGATTAATTTTGCCTTTATATAATATTTTAAAAATAAATATATACCATTTATTAAGAGCCAATTTATACAAGTAGTCTGTTAAGGAGTATGTAATTTTTCTCACATCAACTTTATGAGCTTATATTGAGCTCTGTTTTATAGGTGAAAAGGTGTATACTTGTTGTAAGGGATGTTACTTGCCCAATTTTATGTAACTATTTAGGTGGTAAAGATATAATTAAAACATTGAGCATTAGGTTCTTTCCATTGTGCCAAAATGAAGTATTTTATGAAAAATAGTTAGAAAACTAAAGATTTATATCAGTCGATATGGTGGTTATAGTTATCTCATTTTAGCATCTTTTATGTTTTATTTAAAACATTACAATGGCTAGTGCACAATAAGTAGTTCTGTTTTGATTAAAGAATAATATTTATGCTTTTTTAACATGTTGTCTTATAAATAAAATGTTAGAAATTATTTTTATTTTTTAACAAATTACAATAATTGATTCTTTTAAACATTTTTTAGAACAGAAGAAAGTTAAAGTGAAAAAACCAAAACCTGAATTTCCTGTATACACACCTTTAGAAAATGCATATATTCAGTCTTATGATCATGGAACATCTATAGAAGAAATTGAGGAACAAATGGATGATTGGCTAGAAAACAGGAACAGAACACAGAAAAAACAGGTAAATAAACTTTTTAAAGTATATTTTAATTGAGTAAATTACACAAAGAGAAGTATATAGAATGACAGATATACAGCTCAGTAACTTATCAACAAGTGTAACTGTTGCTAAAATCAAGGAATAGAACACTGCCATGTCCAGAGACCTCACTCATGCTTCCTCCCGATCACTACCTTTCTTTTCTTAAACAAAGATATTCACTCTCCTAACTTCTAACACTATCCATTAGTTTTACCTGCTGTTTGAAATTTATAAATGGAATCAAACTGTCTTAGTCCATTCAGGCTGTTATAACAAAAATGTAATAGAAGGGGTGGCTTAAACAACAAACATTTATTTCTCACAGTTCTGAAGACTGGGAAGTCCAAGATCAAGGCGCCGGCGAATCGGTGTCTGGTGAGGGCCCTCTTCCTAATTCATAGACAGCAGCCTTCTTGCTGTGTCCTCACATGGCGGAATAGGTGAGAGAGCTCTCTGGGATCTCTTTTTATAGGGGCACTAATCCCATTTGTGAGGACTTCACCCTCATGACATAATCACCTTTCAAAAACCCTACGTCCTAATACCATCACATTTCGGGTTAGAATTTCAACGTAAGAATTTGTGGAAACAAAAACATTCAGTCCATAACTTAGTTCTTTTTTTTTTTTTTTTTTTGCATCTGCTTTCCTCTAATATTATATTTGTGATACTTATAAATTATTTATAACAGTGTTTATTAATTTTGATTGCTCTATAATAGCTTATTTAGAAATACATAGCACAATTTATTTTTGTTGGAAATTTGTGTCATTTCCAGTTTTCAGCTATAATAAATAATTTTCCTGTAAACAGTTATATATTTGGTACAAATATGTGTAAATTCCTATTGTTGGAGGTAAGTTGTAGGGTCATCTTCAGGAAATAATTCTAAAAACCTTTTTTTAATGATCAGTTTGTACTTCAGTAATAGGATATAAAAGTTGTAGTTACTCTACAGTCTTACCAGTAATTGGTTAGGTCTTTAGTATTTTAACAATTCCAGTGGGTGTGCAATCATATCTAATTATAGTTTAATTGATACATCTTTTGGTGAGTAAGATTGAACATAAATATTTTTTGCACACTGTTATCCTCTATTTGAAGTGCTTTTTTAAGTCTTCTTCCTGGGTTGCCTATGTTTTTTTCACACTGATTCATAAAGAGTTCTTTATGTATTTTAGAGATGAGTCTTTTGCACATATTTTCTTCCGTTCTACCGTTCTGGCTTGCCTTTTTATTCTCTTAATGCTATCTTCCATAGCGACCAGTTACTAATTTAATCATAAATTTTTATCTTTATTTGATGTTTTGGTTGTTTTTAAGATTCTTTCCTCTTTCAGTTATAAAAACATTTCCAAATCCTTCTAGAAGCTCTAATGTTCTGTTTTCTAGATTTTAGATCAAAATCTCTTGAATTTATTTTTTTACATTTTCTAAACCATCTGATCCACTACCAGTAAATGAAGACAGTTTCCTACAGTTTGCACATACCACCTTTATCATAAAATACATGTCCCTAACTATATGAGTCTGTTTCCACACCTTCTGCTTTGTTCCATTGATCTACTTGTTCATCCTTGTGCTGATAATACTGTAGATTTAGAATAGGTATCTGATACCGATACAGTAGTTTTCCAACTTTGTTTTCATTCTCTAAGATTGCCATTTTATATTTTTTTATAAATTGTAAGATAGCTTATTATTCATTTAGAAATATCCATTTAGATTACAATGAATTTATAGATCAATTTTAGAATAACTGGCCTCTAGACAACATTTGACTCCATGACCCATAAATAAATCCTTTTCATTTCACATCTTATTAACATTTTCTTACTGTTTTATTGTTTCTGTTGTTTACACTGCTGTATGCTTTTTAGTATATTGAATTCACACCTTCGTCTGTGTGCATTTTATACTATACCCATCACTAGAGTTCTAGTACCATCTACCACCATCTTGTTAACTCCTTTCTTCCCTCTAAAAAAAGTTTTAAATATTGTGTTGTAGCTTTTTGTGTGTATACATTACACACATATATTTTCCGTGATTCATCCCTGGAAATTTAGGGTTTTTGATGATATTGCACATTGTTCCTTAAATTTTATTTTCTAATTATAGTTAATTATATTTGGTATATAGAAATACAATTATTATTAGTAACCTTGTTTCCAGCAGCCTCGATAAATTTATTTTTAATTTTAATGGTTTCCCTAAATGTATTTTTTCTCCTTCGTTCTGGTAAGGATCTCCAGTATGTATAGATTACAAGTGATTATAAATAGGTATTCCTGTTTCATTTGCAATAGCCAAAAGTTTTCATCAATTGAAAATTTCATCATAAAAATATATATTGGATTTTTATCATTTAATGTGATATATATTATAGGCTTTCATAGCATTTTTATTAAGATATACTTCACATAACGTAAAATTTACCATTTAAAATTACAAACTTCACTGACTTTAAGTATACTCACAATGTTATGAAACCGCCACCACTAATTCAAGAACGTTTCGTCACACCAAAATTACAATAGTAACAGCCTTATTAGCAGTTAGTTCAATTCTCTGCAACCCCTTTCCTGGCAAACACTAATCTACTTTCTGTCTCTCTGGATTTGCCTCTTCTAGACTTTTCATGTCATTTGAATCATACAATATCTTTTTATATTTGACCTGGCATATTTTCAAGAGTGATGCGTGTTGTATTTAATGGTATTTCATTTCTTCTTATAGCTAAATAGTCTTTCTTTTTATGGATATACCACATAGCTATTTATTCATTTATCACTTGATTTCATTTTTGGGCCGTGAAAAAAATACTGTGAATATTCACATGTAAATCAGAGCACATATGTTTTGTGATTTATCTGGAGATTGTAGTTGACATCTTAATTTACAATAATCTAATTAGGATTAATGTCAATTTAATTTCAATAGTGTACAAAAACTTTCTATGTATAATCTGTTATTACTACAGATTAAATCTTTATGTGCCTGTCAACCTAGGTTTGTAATTATTGACTTATGTACTTTTCTTTCAATAGTAAAAAAAAGTAATTACCAAAAAATGCATTTATACTGTCTTTTATACTTATATATAGTAATCTTTCCTGATGTTAATTTCTTCTTTTGCTGCTGAGTTACTGTCTAGTGTCTGTTTATTTCATTCTGAAGAACTCTTCCTGGCACTGGGTAGGGCAAGTCTGCTATTGAACTCCCTCACTTTGGGTTTATCTGGGAATGACCTGATTTCTCCTTCATTTTTGAAAGATAGCTTTGCTAGATAATTTTTGGTTAACAATTTGTTGGGTTTTTTTTCAGCACTGTGAATACATCATCCACTACCTCCTTTATTTGAGATTAGAAATCAGATGTTAATCTTACTGAGGGTCCCTTATAAATGGAAATGATCATGATCCCTTGTTGCTTTTTTCCTGTTTTCAGGATTCTCCTCTTTAGCTTTTGACAATTTGATGTGATGTATATAGGTTTGAATCTCTTGAGTTTGTCCTTTTGGAATTCAGTGAGCTTCAAATTTTGGAAGTTTTTGATCATAATTCTTCAGATATAGTCTTCTGTCTCCCTGCTCTCCTCCCCATCCCTTGACCTCTTTCTCTTTTCTGCTTTTTGCCACTTCTACTATGCATATGTTTATATGCTTCATAATATCCTATGTGTCAATAAGGCTTTATTTTTCATCATTCTCTTACAATTCTTCATCAGATAGTCTAAATGGCTGTATCTTCAAGTTTCCTGATTCTTTCTATTAAGCCCCTCTAATGAATGTTTTTGTTATTTTACTTGTATAACCTCAGAATTCTCTTTTGTTACTGTTAATGATTACTATTTATTGATAGTCTCAGTTGGCTAATACATTCTTCTTATACTTTAGTTCATTAGATATTATTTTATTTAGTTGTTGAACATATTTAAAATAGCTGATTTAAAGTATTTGTCTAGAAAATTGTCTCAGACATTTTCTAGTTAATTCTTTTTTTCTTTGTGTAGACCTTGTACTTTTTGTTGTTGTCGAAACCTGGATATTGTGAACAATACATAATAGCAACTGTAGAATTCATATTTTCTCCCCTTTCCAGGATATGGGCTTATTGTAGTTACTAGTTTTGTGACTTCTAAAATAATTCTATAAACTCTGTGTATATTATGTTCAGCTACTGAAATCTGTTCCGTTAGCTTAGCGACCCACTAATAGTTGGACAGATTTCCTTAAATGCCTGGAGCCCAAAATTCATCCATTCTTTGCCATAGGCTCTGTGCGTGTATTGGGGCTTACTCTCCGCACTCACACAGGCACTTTACAACTCTGCTTTAGTCTTTAAATCCAAATAATCTCAAGGAGCATGTGAAAACTTAAGGTCCTTTTCAGGTCTTTTCTGAGAATGCTTACAGCCCTGATCAGATACATAGCCTAGATTCCCAAGAATGTCAAAACATCTCATTCCTCAGCCTTTCTCCTACAAACTTTTTGGTTAATCTAAGTGATTTCTGTCTCCTCAGACAGTAATGGCTAAGACATTAACTTGTAAAAAATTTTGTTAAATGCCCCCAAGGAAGCAACTTTAACATTAAACCAGTTTTAAGTTAGACAATTTTTGAGCTAGTTTCAGGGAATCACCAGACAGGTCAGAGCAATAATCGTAATTCTTTGCAAGTTAATTCATTCTTCTTCCTCCAGTATCAGGAATATGGCTGTTATTTTCACAAGTAGTGCTGAGTTGTGTAACAGGGACTAGACCTGGGGAAAGTCAAAGTACCTCGGAGTTTGATGTTCTTACCAAGAATCAGCTGGGGTTTCTATGTGTGAGTGTGTGGTTTTTTGTTTTGTTTTTGCTCTGTTAATTACATATACTTGTAGTGCTACAAGCCTTCGGTTAATTTCCACGGTTCAGAAATAGTTGATATGATAGGTTTTGACCTTTTTTGTTGTTGTAGCTTCAATGAAAAGTTTTAATTACTCTGTTTAAAAAAAATCAACTAACTTCTCTTCCTAGTATTCCTAAGAGTTTTAAAAATGAATGTTGTCTAATACCTTTATCTGGTCAGTTAAGATGATTGTATGATTGTATGACTTTTCATCTTTATTTTGCTAATGACACATTGATTGATTTTCTGATATTAAACTACATTGCTTCCCTGGAATCAATCCATTTTATTTTATAGCTAATATTTTTTTAGCATTTTTCTTTTTTTTAATGAGCTAGATTGACCTGAGTTCCTTTTTATATAATATCTTCATCAGATTTGTTGTTAATTATATGCTGGATTTATAAAACAGGAATTTTTTTTAACAGAAAGGTACAGGCAGGAATGATGGTAAACACTGTGACAGGAATAGAGAAGAAAGAAGTATTTATTTGTTTTATTTAGTTGTTCATCTTCGATGTCCCCCAGACATTGGGTCATAAACTTGGGTCCTTGGGATGTCTGCGGACTATGCTGGCCAGAGACTATGGGTTTAAACATTAAGCTACCAGAGTGCATCAGTTTGTTCTGTTTTTAAGTTTTATTTTGAAATAATTTTAGATTTCTGGGAAGTTCCAAACATTACAGAGTGTTCTTATATACCTCTCACCCAATTTTCACTAATAATTTTATCTTACAATATACTGTCAAAACTAGGAAATTGACATTAGTATAATGGCTGTCTATAGTTGTTTGCTGCTGTATAGATTTATGTAACTACCATTGCAATCAAGTAAAGAACTGGTAGAGAATACAAAGATATCACTCTTGCTTCTTTATGTTCATGCCAGTCTCCTTCCCACTATCCTTATCCTCCGACAATCACTGATTTATTCTACCTCTGTCATTTTGTGATTCCATATAAATGGTATCATTTACCACGTGACCTCTTGAGACTGACTTTTTTGACTCACATAATGCCTTTAAGTTCCATCCAAGCATTTCTTTCAGTTGTATCAGTAGTTTGTTCCTTTGTTTTTTTTCTGCCTATTTCATGGTGTGTATATGCTGTAGCATATACATTTGTTTGTTTCATCATTTACCTATTTAAAGATATTTTTATTGTTTTCAGTTTTTGTCTGTTGTAAATAAAGCAGCATAAGTACTTTTTCTATGAACATAAGTTTATATTTCTCTTGTTATATACATAAAAATGGAGTTGCTGCTGGGTCATATGATAATTCTATGATTGACATTTTGAGAACATTATGTTTAATATACTCTTTTCCTAAGTGACTACACCATTTTACATTCCCACTAGCAGTACACGAAATGTCCAGTTTCTTTATATCCTCACCAGCTTTTGGCATTGGCACTTTTTAAATTTTAAATATTCTAATAGATTTGTGTAGTGATATTTTATCATGTTTTCAATTATCTTTCTCCTAATGATTGTTCATGTTGAATATCTTTTTGTGTACTTATTTGCCATCTGTATCTTTTCTTCAGTGAAATCTTTTTTTGTATCTTTTGCTTATTTTCTAATTAGATTGTTTTCCTTTTTACTATTGAGGTTTAAAGAGTTCTTTATGTATTCTTAATTTGAGTCCTTTATTAGGTATTTGTTGTGGAAATACTTTATCCCAGTCTGTAACCTACCTTTTGATCTTCTTAGTAGTATCTTTGGTAGAGCAAAGTTTTTAATTCTGATAAATTCAGTTTATTGTTTTTGTTCTTTTATGTATAGTGCTTTGAAGTCATGTCTGAAAACTTCTTTGACCATGCCATAGATCTCAAAGTTTCTCCTGTGTTTTTGTTTTCTTCTTTTTTTAAAACAAAAGTGCTAGCAGGAATAAAGGTGATTAGGCTGGCAAGCAAGAAGACTTGAGAGGAAGAAATAATTATTTATTTTATTAGTTGTTCATCTTGGTTGTTTCCCCTGATCACTGGTCTCGAACCTGGGACCTTAGGATTTATGTGGACTACTTCTGGTGGCCTTATCCTAGGCCACCAGAGCACACTGGGTTTTCTTATAAATGTTTTGCAGTGTCATAATGTATATTAAATATATGATCCACTTTAATTTTTATATTGTAGGAGGTTTAAACCAAGACTTTTTTCTCTTATTTCATTATGTATAATCCAACTGCTTCAGTATCATTCATTTAAAGACTGTCCTTTATTATTTGTTCTTATTTCCTGGCATAGTTAATAAGATTTTGATTAGTTAGAAAAAATTACTGGTAAACATATTTGGGTTTTTGAGTGATCATATTTAATTGGGATCAATTTCTGTAATACATGATCATTTGGTTTTATAGCTCTTCCTAGATCAGTTTAAGTAAGTTATGATTTTCCTGGGAGTTTCTCAATTTGTTTAAACTTTGAATTTATCACTCTAAAGTTGCTCATAACCTCTTTTTATTTTCTATTTAATACTATTGGATTGAACTTTCTGTGATTATGGAAATAGTCTACATCTGTGCAGTTCAATATGGTATTTGGCTATTGAGTACTTAAAGTTTGGCTAATGTGACAAAGAAATTTGATTTTTGTTTTGTTTTGTAAATAATTTAAATTTTATTTTAAAGAGCCTCATGTGACCAGTGCCTGCCTTATTAAAGAGCACGTATCTATAGTACCTATAATGATTTCCTCCTTTTTTTTCCTGATATTAAATATTTGTGTGTTCTTTTCTTCCTAGTCCCTCCTTCCCTCTTTCCCTTCTTACTACCCTCCTTCCCTCTCTTTCTCTCATTGTCTTTTCAGGTTTTTTAAAATTATTAGTCCTTTTTTCCCCAGGTTTTTTTTTTCCTAAAAAATGCAATGAATGTGATTTCACCTTATCTCATAAGGTTTTGCAACCTTCAACAGAGTTAATGCCCAGTGGTTGACTAATTTTATGGTTTTGCTGGCCAACTCATTTTTTAATTGCAGTCGACATATTATATTATACAACATGATTCTGTATTTGCATATCTTGCCAAATGATCACAATACATCTGTTATAAACATTTATCATCATATAGTTATAATTTTATTTCCTTGTGATGATAAGAACTTTTAAGATCAACCCCTTAGGAATTTTCAAATATACAGTATAATATTATTAACTGTAATCTACATTACATCCCCATGACTTATTTACTTTATAACTAAAAGTTTGTAACTTTTGACCTCTTCACCTATTTTGCTCTCTTCCCCAGTTTTCAGAAACTTCTTTGGCCCTTTTTGAATTTCAATTATATGCTTGTTCTCCATATCATTGATTTTTATCCCTCTTGTTTTTGTTTCTTTCATTTTACTTTCTTTGTTTGATTTGCTGTTTTTATCACAGTTCTAAAGATAGTTACCACATTCATAAAAGCTTTCAATGTCCCTCTAGCAATAAAGCCACAAGTTTTAATATTTTGCATTTTCATTTACCATTCAAATTAAAAAATATTTCTGATTCTCATTGTGATTGCTTTGTTGACTTCTCGACGCCATAGGAGTATGTGTTTCTTACATTTATTAACACATTAGATATTCTAGTTATCTTTTGTTATAATTTTCAGCTCATATCAGAGAACACACTCTGATTTCACTCCTTTGAAATGTTTTGAGACTTGCTTATGGGCTATACTTTGGCCAAAATTTCAAATATTTCAAGTACTCTTGAAATATTTGTGTGTAAGTGTGTAAGTTTATAATTTTTGTTTAAAATTTATTTGATTATTATAATTGTTTTTAGTCTGCTTATTTACTCAGTTATAGTGAGATTACCATTGAGATTGTACATCTGTCTACTTTTATATAAAAAAAATAAAAAATTGTTTTGTACATATTAACTTGTTTGGTACATTTGAATTTTGAATATTTCTCTTTTTGATAAATCAAACCTTTTTCCACATGAAGCGTTTTGATTTATCCATAGTAATGCTTTTTATTTTACTTTATGTAATCTAATTTTCTCAACATAGCTATATTAGCTTTTTTTTGGTTTATGTTTGTAAGGTATTTGGTTTTTCCTATCCAGTTACCCTTATGTGTTATACTTCTTACAGTGAAATTTTAAAAATTAATTTGACAGTGACAGTATTTGAATATAATTAAGCTCATATTCTCTTTATTTAATGAAATAATGACCTTTTGAAGTTTAAAAATGTCAAGTATTTCTTTGTCATTTCTGGTCTGTGTTCTCTTTATCAAATCTTGAGTTCTTTAGGATTGATTGACTAATTTTTAATATTCTATATCCTTCATATTCTAAGTTCTTTTTTCTCTTATTGCCTTTTTTAAAATTGATAATTTTTAAATTTATCTTCTCTCTTTATCAGCCTTCTTACTGATATGCAAATAACATAAAATAAAATGCACATAAAACTGTATGGGTTCACCCATTTTTCCTATGTGTATAACATGAAACCATCATCAGAATCAAGATATTGAACGTATCTTTCACCCCCAGGTATTTCCTCATGTCCCTTTATAATCTGTCATTATCAACCCTACACCTATCTCCTGGTAACCAGTGGTCTGCTTTCTATTACTGTAGATTAGTTTGCATAATATATTAGGCTGACATTAATTTAATACTTTATATAAATATAAATTTACAGTGTGTACTGTTTTATCTAGCTTCTTTGACTAAGCATAATTTTGAGATTTATCATTGTTTACTCATATCTTAATAGTCTTTTTTAGTGCTGAGTGATTTTCTGTTGTATAGGTATACTACAGTTGTGTTAAATCCATTTAGCCATTAATAGATGTTTGATTTGTTTCTAGATTCTGGCCAATATAAATAAACCTGCTATGAAGATACATGTAAAAGTCTTTGTGTGAATATGTGTTTTCATTTCTCTTTAGTAAATACCTTGTAGTGGAGTGACTGGACTATGTGATGGGAATGTATTTAAATATTTAAGGAGCTACCAAACTGTTTACTAGAGTGGCTATTCAGTTTTACATTTCCACTAGGACTGGGTGAGAATTCCAATGTTCCACATATTAGCCAATTTTTACTATCATCATTTGTTTTCATTTTAGCCATTTCAAGTGAATGTGTAAAAACATCTCATTGTGGTTTTAATTTACAATCACCTAATCATTAATAATGCTATGTATTTATTCATGTATTTATTTTCCGTTTGAATTATCCTTTTTTGTGAAATGTCTGTTCATACTTATTTCCCATGTTTGTCTTATTATTGAGTTTAAAGTTCTGTATCTTTTTTTTTTCCTTCCCCCAACCTCAGGCCTCAAACCTGGTTGGGCTTTACATGCCCTGTACCTTAGGTGTTGAGTCAAAGGGATGCACTTGTATCTATTTTATATAGAAACCTTTTTCATTTGTTTTACAAATATCCTCTCCAAGTTTATGACATTCTTTTACTTTAGTAATAGCATCTTTTGAAGAGCACAAGTTCTAAATTCAGATACTCAAATATATTCAAATGTTTTTCTTTCACATTAAGACCTTTTTATGTCATAATTAAGATTTGGCCAAACCTGTTTTTCTACCAAAAATTTTTATAGTTTTAGCTTTTATATTTAGATCTGTGCTCAATTTCAAGTTAATAACTTTTGCATATAATGCGAGGTAAGGGTCGAGGTTCACTCCCTCCCTCCTCTTTTTTTTTTTTTTTTTTTGGTATTTGGCTATCCGTGTCCCAACACCATTAGTTAAAATAGGTTGTCCTTCTCCCTTTGAATTGCCATGGTACCTTTGACCATATACGTATCAGTTTGTTTTTAACCTCTCTAGACTGTTCTATTAATCTATAAACCTATCTTCATCATCTCCAGAAGCATATCCATTTTATTGATTTTCTTTTAAAATCAGCATTTGGTTTCATTAATGTTCGCTATTACTTTTCAGTTTTGTATTTCATTTACTTTTTGATTAAATTTTCTATCTTCTTATTTTGAATTTAATTTTGTTTTTCTGATTAAAGACAGAAACTTACATCGTTTTGAGAACTTCCTTTTCTCAGTGTAAATACTGTAAATTCCTTCTGAACACTGGTTTATTTAAATGTAGAGGTTTGTATTTTATATTTTAAATATTCATTTTTTTGTAGATATTTGCATTCCACAAATATCAATATCATGTTTTCATTTTTATTTAGTTCAAAGCATTCTAATTTCCTTTGGGATTTCTTTTTTGATTCATGTTTAGTTTCCAGTGTGTAGGTACTTCCAGCTATCTTTCTGTAGTGTCATCTGTTTGTATATAGGTTTTTTTCCATTATTATTAGTTTTGAAATCTTGAATGAGCATTTAATTCATGTTCAGTATTATTACTGCATAGTTGATGTTATTGAGTTTTAAATTTGTGATCTTAGTATTTGATTTCTATTTGTTCTTTTATGTTTTTGGTTTTTTCCTTTGGATTGGCTATTTCATTTTTTTTTACTTCTTACTTTCTTTCGTTTGGATTGATTCATTTTTAATTTCCATTTCTGGTCTTTTATGCACTTGGTTATATACATTCTTTTGTTCTTCTTTTGATGGATAATTTAAAGTACTTAGTCTGCATCTTCACTATATTTAGTGTTGTATGAACTTCTGAGATTTCGCAATGAAATGATCTTCATCACTTCACTTCATCTCTTTCTCCTGTGTTTTGTGTAATATCATGTGTTATGAATTGCATCATGCCCCACCTCAAGAAAAACATATGTTAAAACTCTAATTCCAAGTGCCTCAGATTGTGACATTTAAAATAGGTTCATTGTGTATGTGGTCAGTTAAAATGAGGTCATTTGGAGTTTTTGTGGACAATACTGTGTGATATGCAGCATTTCCTTTCCTGAATTCCTTTGTTTCAAAGCCTGTATTCTATGTTCATTAAAGTTTTTATCTATGGTTCTGTGGTTGAACTGAGCATAGAAATGTAGATATACTCTTAGTAAGTGGTTATTAAATTAAATATCTAGAGTAATTTATCATGACATCTTCTGCTCAGAGAACATAATAATGATGACAGAAAACAAAACATTAGACTCAAAGTCTGGGGATTTCTACTTCAGTTTTAGGATCACTGTTTATTGTCTGATCTCAGTTTTAGCTTTGTTTTTAATTAACACTCTAAAAATATGTGAAATTCTCTGCCCTTTCTACCTTAGAAATGAGTATATATGTTGAAACATTTTTATAAGCCAAGAAACCCTCAAAAATAAAGTCTCCCCCTTGTTTGAGCCTATTTTGGGGATCTTGCTGTCATTTTTAAAATTTTGGTCTCCATTTACATTTTCCTTTTGTTCTTTTATTGATAGACACCAAATGATGGTAACTATATGTCCCAGTTCACCTCTTTGCTAATTGTATTAAGAAGTTGACTCTTTGTCCTAGAGCTTCTCTAATATTCTTCCTAACTTTTTATTTTGTCGACACTTTATTTGAAAAGGTTTTCAGTACCATGTCTGTAAGTTCTTACAAATAAAATAGTGCTGTAAAATGATGTGATGGAGAGATGACGTTCTAAGAAAGGGTACCCTGGGCATATTACATGACAGTGGTTAATGTACTTGTGTGTATATAGCTCCTATAGATTATGTATGGAAAATATCATAGTAGAAAGCTAGTTATTGACTTTATTGATAATTTCATGTCAAATTGAGAAAATAGAAAATTTTTATCATCATTTCTATCATCTTTTGAGTCTCACATATTATGCTGTATATGAAGTAGATTAACCCTCACAAGAACCTTAAATTAGTAACATTATTTCCATTTTACAAAGGATGCTTGATATGTTTAATTGAATCATATGTAATTGTCATTTTTAAGGTAAACAATTCAAATATGAGAAATTTTACATGACTCAACTAGTATAAGTAATTTTGGCATTAATATATCCATGGAATTCTTAAACTCTTAGAAGGATTAACTCAGGTAATTTCTCCCATAATATGCCAGAGCTTTCACTAGTAACAGTGCCTATAGTACTTTGTGTAGTAATAAGTAAAATATGACATATCCAAAAGTAGAAATAGTAGATGAAAAGCGAAATTTAAAGAATGATATCTGATTATTTTATAATTGCCTTTACATTATGAGTTAATTTGGTAACTCATTTTTTTCAATTTCTGAAGTAATGTAAATATCTTAAATCCAATTAGTGCCAAATGTTTTTATTATGTCATTCAAATGTATGATTAATAAAAATAAGATTTTAATGAGTCATTGGATTTGCCAAAGCAAATAAATTTCTATCATACATATTATAACAAATAAACTCTTAAAAAAGTCACTTCTTTTCACCCCTGGTGACCCAGTGGTGTGTTCTAGTGTTTTGTATAAGAAACCTAGATTTCATTCCTGTTCTCATTATCTCTCTCCCTGGGGCTTCAGTGAATAAAATAAGAAGTAAAATCACTATCTTGCATCCTTATTGCTAAGGGCTGTACCCTTGTCAGATTTCATAAACTAAGCTAGATAGTCCTGGTTAGTACTGAATAGAAGACCTCAAAGGAAACACAGTCTGTGGAACAAACATCATCTACACAGCTAGTATTTCATCTTCCTTTAACCCTTGTCTTAACAGTTATTATTGCACTTTCCTCTTTACTTTTGATTGATTTCTTTGCTGTAGGGGGCAAAAGGGGTCTTTAAAAGCAAATGCATTACTAGTAATTTAAATCAGTGCATTTATTTATTTTCCCCTTTCAAATGTGAAAGAATGTTTTATTTGAAAAGTATTTGGCTATATTCTTAAGGAGACAGTATTCCAGCTAACAATATTTACACTGTCTTAAAATTTACTTTCTCAGGGGTTTTCACTTTATTTACCTCTGTAAATATCCTCTGTTCTTGTTTTGAGATTTAACTGTTGCCCTTATTTTCCACATGATTTAATATGGAAAGTTAAAGGTGAATGGCATATCCTTTTTATGAAATAAGAATAGTCATTTATATTGTGGAATATTCCAACATTGATCTAGTTTATAATTTAGCACACTTAAAATAGTATTCCTGGACTGTCATTGGTAATTTTTCAGGGATTTTTTTCAAGTATTTTACATCATTATTCATTTTATTTGTATAAATAATTTTATTGAAATAACATTGCATTTTAACACTTTGTTTCAGGTGTGCATCATTGTATATAAACATCTATATATATCACAATAAGATCACCACTAAAATTCCAGTTCTGTTCTTCATAATATAATTGACACTTTTTACCCAATTTGTCAATCTCCATACTTGCTTCCCTCTGGTAACCTGTTCTAATTATAGTTTCTTCAGCTATACAAAAACTTTTTAGTTTAGTCTAGTTTGATTTTCTTATTTTGCTTTTGTTTTCCTTACCACTGGAGTTGTGTCCCCAAAGATTCATATCTAACACAGATATTAAGGGACATATTACCTGTATTTTCTTCTATGTATTTTATGGTTTCTGATCTTTTGTCTAAGTCTTTAATCCATTTTGAATTATTCATGTATGGTGTCAGATAGTGATTTAGTTTTGTTTTCTGCATGTGACTGACCATTTATTGAAGAGACTTTCCTTGCTTCATTGTATGCTCTTGCTTTGTTGTAAATTGTCCATATCTCTGTAGATTTATTTCTGAGCTCTCAATCCGTTCATTGATTTGTAGTCTCTTTTAATTCCAGTACTATGCTGACTTGATTACTATTGCTTTGTAGTGTAGTTTGAAGTCAGGGACTGTGATAACCTTCATTTTTATTCTTTTTTTTCCCTTCAGGATTGTTTTTGCTCTTTGGGAGTCTTTTGTAGTTCTCAATAAATTTCAAGATTTTTTTGCTCTATTTCTGTGAAGAATGCCTTTGGGATTTTTGTAGGTATTATATTGAATCTGTATATTGCTTTAGGTAATAGATAGCCATTTAAGAATATTAATTATTCCAGACCATGAGCACAGAGTATCAATCCATTTCTTTGTTTCCTTTTCTATTTCTTTCAACTCTGTGTTACTGTTTTTCATGCACAGATCTTAACACTTGTTTGGTTAAATTAATTCCAAAGTTTTTCATTCTTTTTGCTTCAATTGTAAATGGACCTGTTTTCCTGATTTCTCTTTCTACTAGTTCATTATTTGCATATATAAATACAACACATTTTGTATATTAATTTTTTAGCATGCCACTTTTTCTACATGTATTTTTCTACAACTTTTTCCTGGAAATTTTTTTTACTGAGATTTTTCTATGTATATGATGTCATCTGCAAATATTAATACTTCTGCTTCTTTCCAGTTTGGACTATCTTTTATGTCCTTATTTTGTCTAATTGCTACTGACCAGGACTTCCAATAATATATTGAATCATTATGATGAGTGAACATTCCTGCCATATCCTGATCTTGAAAAGCTTTCAGTTTTTCATCATTGAGTATGATGTTGGCTGTGAGTTTATCATATGTGGCTTTAATTATATTCATATGTTCCAGCTATATCCATTTTATAAAAGGTTTGTTAAATTTTGTCAGATGCTTTTTCTGTGTCTCTTGACATAATCATATGATTTTTGGCCTTTTGTTGATGTGGTGTATCATATTTATTTATTTGCATATATCGAACCATCCTTACATCCCTGGAATAAATACAACTTTATCATGATATATGATTGTTTTAATATGTTGTAGAATTTTGTTTGCTAGTCTTCTGTTCAGATTTTTTGCATTTATGTTTATTAGAGATATAGTGGTCTACAGTTTTATTTTTGTGCTGTCCTTGTCTGGTTTTGAAATCAGGGTAATGTTGGTTTCACAACATGTATTTGGATATTGTTACTCATTTTAAATAGCCCTCATCATTAAAATTTTGTAATTCCCCATGGAAGTGGTGGGTTGGTAAAAAAATTGGAAGGAACAAAAATCACAATTGGCGCACTCTGGTAGAATAGCAGGTAGGTCAGTTGCTGCCTAAGGAGTGCACGCCACATACCCCTCCTTGGGTTCTAGCCCTAGGTCTGTGGGAACACAACCAGTGTGAACAACTACATAAAAATAAGTATTAAAATACTTCCTCCTATCTCTTTCTGCCTGACTGTCTACTCACCTTCATTCCTGCCTATACCTTTCCTTAAAAACAAAACAAAACACAATTTATACCATTTGCCAGTAGCAGTGACAATTATTCCCATAATGACTGATTTGAAATTAAATGAAATCATTAAAAGAAGACTTGGGAAAAGATACACTTTAGTAGCTTGCCATTATATAGCTCCACCATGCAGATGGAATAGATCTTTTACCCTTTATTAAAATTAACATTTTCTGAAACATTTTTGTATTTTCAAAATAATTTGTCTGTGGCAATATTAGAATATGTGCTATTTCTAAAAGGTAAATCTGAACTTTACCTGTTAGAAAATCTTGTATTTTCTGAGTTGACCTTTTGTATCAAAGGATGTGTATTACTTAAGAAAAGCTTCAGGAAGGAAAAATAAAAACACTTTCTAAACTTTTACTTTGAGTATTTACTTTGTATATAACAGAGGAGGTACCCCCACGAATGAATTATTATGCATTGTGATTCTGTTAAAGGTGTGTGTATTTCAGGATTCTCTTGATCCTCATGATAAGAAAAGGGCCAGTGATTTAAATGCGGGAAAAAAAACTGTGATGTTTGTTCACTATTTACGTGTTTGGTACTCTTGTCTTATTAAAATTCTAAGTCTATTAAAATTACCTCCTATAAATATTGATAAAGCAAATATATTTTGTAAGATTCTTTTAGAGGAAATAACTTTTGATAGCACTAGAGTACAAAAAATATCAAATATCTCAATTATTCCAAACAGATTTCTACCTTTAAAAAGTCCTTCCCCACGTACCATAGTGCAATAGTAGTTGGGTTCATCACCTCCAAAGGAGCCAGGCCACATACTGGGTTAGGAGGAAGCAACCAGTGTGAACAGCTAAATGAAAATAAAGTATTTCTTCTTCCTGCCTGCCTACTCTCCTTCATTCCTTACTGCATCTTTCCTTTTAATGAATTTTTTTTTAAAAAAAAAAGAAGCCCTTCCCCATCGGTTTTTGAGAAGTCCTGTTGTTAAGTCTTACAGTTCTCCTGGCAACAAACCAAGCAGGCACTCTTTGGAAGCGTTTCAGGCAGATTTATTACATGCAGGCTCAGCAGGGATCCTTCCCCAAAGGCTGAGCACCAGCTTCAGGTTAGGGTACACTTATATAGGTTAGAGCAGGCGCCAGAAGAGAGAGATGTAAATTAGAGTGAGGAGTTTCAAACTCAGGAAGTTCTTTGTTTGTTGATGACTTATGAGTTGTACAGCATTCCACTGAGCTCAGACCGCAGCATGTTTTATGGCTCTGCTAGCTTAGTGGTTTCACTGCTGTCTTCATGGCTGCTGGAAGGGGCGGGCAGGCCTTTTCCATCACATTAGTTCTTGGGACACAATACCTTTCCCAGTAGTTTCTCCAAAAAAGAAGTCACTTAGTCACTGCTTTGCTAATTATCTGAGAACTCCTTCGAAAGTGAGTCAGTTTGCTTATCCTCCTGCTCAGGTATCTGTAGTCTCTTACATGACAAGAGACCCATTGGTAGTTGCCTTTATACCAAGCTAACCACAGGACCTTACCACCGCTCTCAAACTTAACCTCCATGAATAAATATGCAGTCACTTCCATTTCAAAGTCCTGTTATCGCCAGGGTACTACACACACACCAGAGAAACCACAGACCTATCTTCCCAGTTTTAGGAACTCTTTGACCCTACCCAAAAGTATTGTGTTTTCTTTTTTAACTCTTCCATTTATTCTCAAATTTTCTCTTTTCTCTTCATACACAAATGAAACTTAGTGACTTCAGTAAACACTGGATATTTCCAAACTAGGACAGATGTCTAATGTCAGAGTTTTATAGACTAAGATAAAGTGCAAGCACAAAATTAGAAACTGTATACCAAGTGTGTATGGCTGTACATATCACCTTTGTCATATATTTAAGTATATATGTCAATAGACTACAAAGAATATTCTAAGAATTAAATATTAAGTATATACATAAAAGTGTATATATATATATATATATATACATAAAAGTAGCAGATACATTGTAGCCCTTCAGTAAACACTAGTTTAAACTTAGTTTTCTAAAAAAATGAATGGAATTATGGTTAAGGTAGATGTTTATCACTGTGTTTTATTTATTTTTTGTTTTTGTTTTTTCTTATTTAGTTAATTGTTTATTTTGGTTCTCTCCCTTCCCTCGCCCCCTGCCTATCTCTCTTCAACCCAGGTCCTTGGGTTTTACATGGGCCATACCCCAACCATCTCAGCCACCTGAGCCACAAGGGTGCACTATATCAGATGTTTTATTCTACTAATGCTTTCTAATATAATCTTATTTTCATAGACTATTTTTCAGATAACTAAAAAGCTTTTTTTCCAACAATTTGCCTTGTGATAGATACTTTAACTTTATACTTACAAATTAATTTTCTTCTTAGAAACTTTCTACAATAGAAAGTTTATAGTCAATTTGAAAAATGTCAGGATAATATTGATAATTAAGTCTTTAAAGTGGGTCTTTTGTTAAGCCTGGATGTTTTATAATTAATGACTACTACCATACCACCTGCTCTCTTCTGCTTTGAACCTTATCACATTGATGTTGATTTGAAATTTGAGAAGATTTTCCACTTCCTAACAACTAGTATGCTACTTGTTCTAGTCAGACATCGTATTACTGATTATCGATTGTTGTTATTTTTTTCACATATCTCTAAATGAACCATTTCTTTCTTAGTTAGGATTAGATGTTATATGAAACAGGTACTTAAATAAATTAGATTTTTTTAATAAGGGAAAGGGGATCATATAAAAGACAAACAATAGTATGCTAAGTGCCTTCCAAAAGTAATTTTCTAACATCCAAAATATAATTAGGTATACCTGTGGAAAGAATATTATTTTTAATTCACATTTGTTTTGAATATTTTTTAACATAAGAGTTTTTTTCTGTGTTCTATAGTATAGAATTTACTTTTTGTGCATGTTGTTATTTCCCCTGCATCTAATATTATTAGAAATATAAATAACTGTTAGGAAGAAGTTGAAATATAATTTTTATAATTACTTGGATTCTTATTTGCTCCTCTATATAAGCCACTTGTTGGTTGAATTCATGCTTTTTAAATTTTTATATACACTATAGAACCTATCATAAGATAAATATTAATTTAATTGATTTGTTGAATTAAACTGATTTTACTAATTTTGAGGAACCTCTATAATGTTTTTCATAGTGGTTAAACTAATTTACATTTACACTACCACCAGTGTACAAGGGTTCCCTCGTCTCTACATCCTAGCCTACACTTGTTATTTCTTGTCTCTTTTGATGATAATCATTGTAACAGGTATGAGGTAATATTGTAGCTTGGATTTTCATTTCCCTAATAATTATCAAGTGGGTATCTGTTCATGTACCTGTTGGACATCTCTGTCTTCTTTGGGAAAATGTCTGTTTAGGTCTTCTGCCCATTTTTAAATCAGATTTTTTTCTTTTGGGTTTCTTTTCTTTGTTTTTTGGGTGGTTTTTTTTTTTTGCTGTTGAGTTGTTTGAGTTCTTTATATATTTTGGATATTAACTCCTTCTCAAATATGTGATTTGCAATTATTTTCTCTCACCCAGTAAGTTACCTTTTGATTTTATTGATAATTTCCTTTGCTATTCAGAAACTCTCTAGTTTAATATGGCTCTACTTGTTCATTTGTGTTTTTTTTGCCTTTGCTTTTGGTGTCAGATCCAGAAAGTAATTTAAGAGACATGTTAAGGAGCTTACTACCTATAAGAGTTTTGTGGTTTTAGCTATTACATTCAGTTCTTTGATCTATTTTGCGTTTGAGTTTGAGTTTTTGTATAGTGTAAGATATCGTGGTCATTATTTTGCAGTGGCTGTTCAGTTTCCTCAACACCATTTATTAGAGACTTTCTTTTTCCCACTGTATAATTTTGGTTCTTTTGTTATAACTTAATGGACCATATGTGGATGGATTTATTACTGGGCCTTATATTCTGTTCTGTTGGGCTGTCTGATTTTGTCGTTGTTATTGTTGCTGCTGTTTTTGCCAATATAATATTTTTATTACTATGGTTTTACAACATACTTTGAAATCAGGGAGCATGTTACCTCCAGATTTGTTCTTTCTCAGGATTGCTTTGTCTAGTCAGGGTCTTTTGTGGTTCTATATAAATTTTAGTGTTGTTTGTTCTTTTTCTTTGAAAAAGACTTTCTTTTTCCCATTCTGTATTTTTGACTGCCTCCGAGGTGAGCTCTGGAGTTGGTGAGTCGGCAGAGTGAATTCTGTATTATGAGCCATTTCTCACTTCTTTATAGCCTTGTGGGTTTTGTGGATTCAAGCTTTGTTGGTTTTCAAAGATAGGTGTTTTAGGGGTTCATCTCAGGTGCAGAGCTAAAAAAGTGCAGAGCTAAAAAAGCCTGATTATGGGGTTCAAACCCTTCAATTCTCAGATTGAAACCTCAAGTTTTGAGTTCCCTTCCAATTGTGGTGAAATTGTCAGCCTCTCTTACCCACTTTAGTGTAGTTGTTTTTTTGTTTTTTCCTTTGCCTAATATGTAAGACTTAGGTGTGATGGAAATTGCATTGAATTTGTAGATATCTTTGGATAATATTCATATCTAACAATATTGGGTTTTTCCCTGCATGTATGTGAAATGTCTTTCTATTTGTCTTCTCATTTCTTTGGATAATGTTTTATAGTTTTCATCATGCAAGTCTTTCCCTTTGTTTATGTCCTAAGTATTATTTTTAATGTTATTGTAAATAGAATTTCTTTTATAACTTCATTTTCAAATTGTTTGTTATTAGCGGATAGAATTGCAACTGAGTTTGCTTGTTTATATCTGACAACATTGCCTAGTTCATTTATTAGTTCTGACAGGTTTTAAGATAATGTCATTTGCAAACAGATTATTTTACTTCGTTTATAATTTGAATGGGTACTACTGGTATCAGAAGGTGTAAAGAAGTGTTCCTTTTTCAATTTTTGGGAAGAATTTGAGAATGATTGGTGGTAATTCTTTAAATGTTTCATAGAATTCATCAGTCCTCTGATCCTGGACTGATCTTTTGCTTAAGAATTGGGATTATTTCCTCCTCCATTTCTACCTGTTTTGGTATATTGAAACAGTTGATAAGGAATGTCTGGGAAAGTATTTGTAGAACTACTGCTATTTATCCTTCTTTACAAGTTAGGTGGGAAATGGAGAATACTTGTAGTTTATTCTCTCTCTCTCTTTTTTTTTTTTTTACAGGAAGGTACAGGTGGGAATTAAGGTAAGCAAAAGCAGGCAGGCAGGAAGAGAGGGGAGGAAGCACTTTTATTTTATTTAGTTGTTTGGTTTAGTTATGTTCACCTCAGCCACTGAATGCAAACCCAAGTTTTTGGAATGTATGCGAGTTGCATCAGCCAAAGGCAACTGACTAAACCTCTGCTGCACCAGGTGCACCTTGTAATTTCTTTTTTTTTTTCCTTTTGTTTACAGAGCCATACTCATTTTGAGATACTGAACTCATAATTTATTCTTAAACTTTGCCATTGATTCAAGTTTTTTAATATTTATTATCCTCTGAATATGTAATTATATCTCTTTATCATCCCTATATTAGTTACTGTGTATCTGGTTTTGTCCATTTTGCCATTCTTGGTAAAAGAAAATAGGAGTTTATGACTTAAGATTTATCAAGCCATTTTTGTAGTTTTAAAATTTTCGATTTCTGCCTTTTGTCTTCATTCATTTCCTTAAAGTATCTTCATCTTTCTCTTTTTCTTTTTTTAAAGGAAAGGTATAGGCAGGAATGAAGGCTAAAAGGCAGGCAAGCAGTTAGAGGAAGAAGCATTTATTTTCAACATCTTGGTTATCCCCCTTCAGCCTTGGGGCACAAACCCCTGGTCCTTGGGATGTATGTGGACTACATCAGCTGGAAGTAGCAGACTCAACAACTAAACCACCAAAGCATGGCTTTTTTTATTTGAATTATCTCATTCTAATAAATACTTTTAATGTAACTTTCATTCTTAGTACTGTCTTGCCTGTTATCATACATTTTATATAGAATATTTTCTTAATCTTGATATCTAAATAGTCATTAATTCTGTATTTTTATTTCCTATATTATTTTAGAAGATTCTATAAAATTTTAGATTAGTTTTTTTGTTGTTGGCAGTGTTTTTGTTATGAATAACTTTTTCATTGCTGTATAGTTAGATTGTGACAGTTTCTGCATCTCAGAATATTTTACCTTTGTAGCCTAATACTTGATTTTCAGTAAATGTTCTATACGTACTTGTATTCTATTATAACTGAATTTATAGATCTATTGTATGTTTTTAAATCACAGACATTAATTGTTCTTCCTCCTCTTCTCACCTTTTAATACCAAGTGCCCCAAACTGTTATCTTTAGATTCTTCTGTCAGCACTCACTTCTAGAATATTCTCATCTAATCTCATGACTCTTTATCCTTATTTATATTGATGACTCCCACATATATATCTTTACATGGGACATCTCCCCTGAACTTCATATCTATTTATTTGCTACTTTTATTTCTACTTTTATATCTAATAGACATTTGCAATTTAACATGCTTCTTTTTCTCTTCTTTCTTCCCATGTTTTTAACTGTATTCTCTTTCCTTTCTCTGCCCCCCCAATAATCCCAATAATTTACAAATTACATACTGTGTTTCTATTATTTTAGTGGTTACTATAGACACTTCAATAACCATTATTAACTTAACCCTTTTCCTTAATAACATTAAGACCTTGCAACACTAACTCTTTTTGTTATTATTTCTTGATTGTTATATTATTAATGTATCTTAACTGTCTTTTTATTTTGACACTTCAAGACGTTTACTATTTTTACTTTGTCTTTTTTCTTGTTTATTAGATTTTCTGTTTGGAATCCCTTTTTCCCCTGAGATTCATCCATAGATTTTGTTTTAATTAAGAATTGTCAGTGGGAAAACTCTTGGAATTCTGTATAACTATTACTCCTTTGAAGATCATCTATATTGTTATCTCTTTTGGGTTGTTTTTTTTTTTTTTTGGACGAGGGGGCATTTTAAAAAGTTTCCTTTTTTGTATTTGGTGTTTTCTATTTTCAGCATTACATGTATGAAAGTCTTTTTATTTACCCTTTTTGGGACTAATTGAGTTTATTGAAGGGATTGATGTGCTTTTCATTTTTAAGAAAACCTCAGTTATCATCTCTTTATATCATTACCATGTCCCTTTTCTGCCTTATTCTGAGGCTCTGATTAGATACCTTACATATCTCACTTTAAATCCCTATCTTATAACATCTCGTTCATATTTTTCATGCTTCCATCATTCTGGATGGCTTTTTAGTTCCTTTTTATTTCCTGTCTTCTACTTCATTAATTCTCTTTACAGCTATGTCTAATCTGCTGTTAGACCTATTCACTGAGTTTTATATTTAAATTATCTTTTTAAATGCTAGAGGCTCTACTTGGTACTTTTTTAGATCTTTTGATAAGTATATTTATATTTTCTAATTCCTATAGGTATTTTCACATTGATATTTTATTTTTTAAACAATTGTTTTATAATTATATGACAATTTTGATAATTTTTTTGTGTCTCTGTATTTTTCTGCAAGATCTCACACTTATGCCAAGTGATTTTTATCCCCACTATTGTTACTAGTAGGTGCTGATCTTTATTTAGAAAATTATTGAACTCTTTGAAGGAGGCCTTAGATGAATTTACTTTCTTCCAGGCACCTGGTTATGGAGACAATACTAACATAGTACCACTTTAAATTCAGGATGTGGGACTCTTTGGATGGCCTAAGTAATGTAAATTTTGGCTATATATTCTGGTGAGAGCCGTTGATGGTTACAAATTCTCCATAACTTTATTTTTAATCACCCTCGTGCTTAGCACTTGTAAAATACCTTTTGTTGCATTGTCATGTAGATGTGACTTAGGTAGATACTGACTTTATTTCTCTTCACCTTAAACTGAGGATATAGTCCTTAATAGAAATCCTAGTTTTATTGGTAGGAGAGGAAGATTTGATTAAGCTTTCCACCTTGTGTGGATTCTGAGTTTATTTCTTTTACTTGAAGTTCCAGACCCTTTGCCATCACTTAGGTTTTAGATTAAAAATCCTTATATTATCTTATGAGTTCTTAAAAGCTTTTGTATATTCATACATAATTTTTAGTTTCCAGCCTCAGGAGTAATCCAAACACCTAGTCAGTCATATTAAGGATATTCCTTATCTTTCATGTCTGTTTACCAATTAAATCCATTTTTCCAGAGATCAAAATCATATCTAAAATTGTCAATTAGAAAAGTTTCAATAAAATGGCAGATAACCCCCTTCATAATAAGATGATAATAGTAGTGATAGGTAACACTTATAATATGATAGGTATTTGTACATGAACTATCTCAAGCCTCACATCAGCTGCATGAAATATATTATCTCCAGTTTACTGATCAGTTAGAATGAAACTTAAGAGTAGTTAAGAGTTCTTTCTCCCATTTTATACCATTAGTAGTAAAGGAAACGGATTCAAAAGGTCTGATCTCAGTACTTTTTACTCTTCATCATTCTGCCTTTAATTGGATCATGGCCATTACACTAAGGCCTTTCATAACTAAATTTGGTTCAACTATGATACTAATTTATAATAATTTAACCTAGAGATGGTTAAGGAATTCTGAATCTCAAGTAGTTCTTTTTTGTAATTTCAAAAATTCTAGATCTATTTATACAGTATCATTAATACATTCAAAGCATGAAATTAAATACCTTCTTTGAAATTTTGTTTTTCTCAATTCAAAGAAAAGCCATTTTCCCCCAAAAAATGTTAGAATGTAATAGCTATATAATTTATAAAAGCTTTTTTTATTCAGATAAGTTAAAATGTACTACTGAGTTTTTTCAGTGTGTTTCTTTCTTTTGGTATATTATACACAATCTAATTTTTATTCAAACTATAGTGTATTTTATCTACATACCTGATTATCTTACAATTATTATCTTCTGCATTAAAATATTTGATCTAGAGCATTTAACAGTCAAAAATAATTGAGTTAGCACTTTATGCTCGTGCCACTAAATTGATCAAATTTTAAAATAAAATTTTAATTTTTATGTAACATGTAGATTTAAACAGGAATTGCAGTGTAATATTTAATAACCACTTAATGGTGGCTTTTTCCTCTACTCTGTTTGATGGAGGGGCAAGATTTATGCAATGACAAATGAGGCTAACAAATTTGAGCTATCATCTTGTGTTTTGTGCAGCATGAAGGAAGAAAGAGAAACATCAAAAATAGGATATGAATGTGTAGTTAGGTCTGATGCCTTCAAGCCAGGTATAATCTACATATATCCAAGGCCTAGGGTTAGTGACCTGGACCCAGGGGACAATCAAGATGAACAATTAAATAAAAATAGATGAACTGCTTCTTCATCCTCTTCCTGCCTGCCTGCCTACTCACTTTCATCTTTGCCTGCACTTGGTTTTTTTTAATAATAATAATAAATAGAATATCACCTAGAAAAACCTTTAAATTTATATCCAATAATTTAAAAAGCCAAAATAATCTTTTTTCATAGAGAATCTGAAATATCTATCCTTTCCACCAGCCACTTTCTTTTAAATGATTGTTTTAAAAGCTGTTCTGAATGTGTTAGAAAATTAAGTATAAATCAAATTGATTCGAAACCAACATATGGAAAAAGTGATTCAAAATGATTGATAGCATCTAAATATGAAAAGTGAATATTTTTTAAATCATGGTGTACTTTTCTTTTATCACTGTCTAAAAAACTTTAAAATTTCCATTGTTCTCTATATAATCCTAAAAATATTAATATTCATGTTTCCTCACACAACCAAATGCCATACAGATGAAAAACTGTCCAGTGACAGTAAGATTGTAAAATAAATGCTTGGTTTTGAGCAAAAACTAATTACTAAAACTGGAATTATAAGTAGAAAACAGTAATTTTTATTTTCTTTGATATGAATTAAAATTAAGCTCACCTAAAAGTTAAGAGACCTCGGACCTCACTGAGCTTATAGAATCAGCTAAATAAATATTTTTATCTTACTGATAAATACATGTGTGTGTTATAAAAAGATAATTCCAATAATGAACATATTTTTAACTTAATAAATACTTTTCTTAATGTATGCACACCATCCTAACAATTACCTAATTAGAGAAGTCTTTTTCACCCTCAAGTACATTTTTCACTGCGTGCAAGGCACTGAACTAAACCCTAGAGTTATATTTGAGAATGTTAACAGCACACGTGCTGGCATGCAGACATGCAGACACACACCCAGTGGAATTTACTTTCTTACTAGAGAGGCAGATTTTACTGGATGTTACTGGGTGGATTTACTGGGTTTATTTTGACAGTTTTTGATAACTAAACTATTTAATCTTATTAAAGACCATCCTATATTATAGGAAAGCACTGATGGAATTTTTTCACGTACTATAATCAGTAGTCCTCTACTCGTCTTCCATATTATTCCTGCCAGTACATCTGTGCGCTCTTTCACTATCAGCTGTTCTGAGGCTTTCCCAATTTACATTTTTAAAACCTTTCACGTTTCCTTTAGCTACATACAAGAACTTGTTGTAGAATAGCACACAATGTACCTTCAATTCAGCACTTCTAAAACTGAACTTAGTCATCCAAAACTTTCTCAAATCTTGTCTTGAACTTTATAGTCTGCCAGTACCAAGTCTTAGGAATTTATAACTTTTTTTAAACTTTTTTTTATAAACCCAGTTTATTCTAGCTTTGTTACCTCTGCTTCCATCCTCTTTGAGATTCCTCATTACCATCCATCCTAGTCCATTATCTCATGCCTGATAATAATTTCTGAATTATTACGCTATCAGTTTATCTTACTTGCATCTCTCAGAATGGACCTTTTTCATTTGGAGAGTCACTCTTTTGAAAAGTATTTTCTTACAAATTCACCTTTACTGTGATCTTTTCTGTATTTGAATTCTTCTAGCAGTATTTCTGTGCCTCTGAGGCTTATCCTTGGGTGTACAGTACCTTAAATTAACTGGTATTTTGTTGGTTGTATTTTTTTTTTTTTTTTTTAAGGAAAGGACAGGCATGAATGAAGGCAAGCAAGCAGGTAAGCAGGCAGGACTAGAGAGGAGGAAGAAGCATTTTTTTTTTTTTTTAATTTAGTTGTTCATCTTGGTTGTTTCCCCAGTCCAGAATCTTAAACCAGGGACCTTAGAATGTATGTGTACTATGCCCAGTGGACTAAACCTCTGCACTACCAGGGTGCACCATTTGTTTTTAATTGTGTCCTTAATATTTGCAGACAATTATTAAGTGGTTGTTATGTATCTGGTACTATTCTTTATATTTTATATATCTCATTTAATCCTCGAAGCAACCCCAAATGTGATATATGCTATTATTTTTCTCATTTGACAAGGAAAAAAACTAAAGTACAGAGAATAACTTGCATGACTTAAAGCACTCTTGAGACAGGACTATTCCGAGTATATTACCAGGAACAGTGAGTAATATAGTTTAGCTGGGTCAAAGGATACTTAAAATGGTAACAGGAAAATAAATTTTTCACATTAGGTTGCATACAAATCATAGATCTTGAATGGAAGATTAGTTGTTTAAATCCTGTTTTATAGGAGTGATACTATTTTAAGTCTGTCTCTTAGAAATGTGTAGGTGCAGTGATGTGTAAAGTCAAAGGAATACAAAGGATCAAAAAAAGTTATGGAAAGTCTTAGTCACAGATAATGAAGTCCTCAAGTACCTTCCTGGTAATAAGAGACTGTGTGAATCTTCTTTGGTCATCAAGAGTTATAGATGACTGACTGTATAAAAGTGGTAGAAATAGGGGGCTAAAAATGACTATTAAGTGATGTCATTAAGTAAGATAGGGAACACAGGAGGTAATAGTTTAGGATAAAGGAAGATACAGTCTGTTTGAGACATACCAATATTTTATGATGCCAGTAGAAGAAAACATCCAGCAAATAATAATGTGGAATTTAAGATCAGAATTAGACATTTAACTATTGGAGAACTTAGCATACATTTGATAATTAAAACAAGGAAAGCATGTAGAAGAAAAACATCTAGGAGACAGATGGAAGAATCAGAACCATCAAAGGAATAATGCCAAAGTAAAGAGAACCAGAATTATAGTAGATTAAAATAGAAAATAAGAGAGTAAAACATTGGAGAGAGGTAAAAGAAATGTGGCAAAATATTAGCAATTGTGAAATCTAGGTTGTGACAACATGCCTATGTTTATATACATTTATTCCTTATATGTACTATTTTACTCCTCAGATTTTTTTCTTTGCTTACTTTCATTGACTCTTCTACATCATATTATTTTCTAGTCCTTCTATCTTTTAAGTCAATTCTAGATTCCTTCAGAGCACCTGTAAATCATAGATTAACTGTGGTGTCCACGCTTGTTACATAGACATGTCCAAAGTAAATATTATGTTATAGACATAGAGAAAATGTGGATTAATCCATGAGACTTTTCTCTTAGGACATTTCTAGCAACATGAAAGACTGAGCTGGTTTGAATGAGTCCTGCCTTTCCAACATGAGATTAAGTATCAAGAACTAAAAAAAGGTAATCATATCCTAGATTAAAAGAAGAAAAAGGGAAATTCAGTTTTGTTTTAATGCCAGTAACAGCAGCTCAAAACCATAGTCAAGCAGGAACTGACACCACAGAATGTAAGCATTGGTGCCTACAGTTTTAATACCTCCTTGAGGCAAAATTGTGCCTTTGGGTCCACAGGAAGCTGGAATTGAGCTTCCTACATAAAAAAACTTAGCCTCAAAGGACTCCCTTCTGTGAAAGTAGAATAAGAAATATTCAGTGGTCTAGAGCCATTAAAATCCCTAGTCCTGACAACAGAAGGCAATACAAAAACTGTTCCCCAGGTTCACCACTAAATTTAGGGTTTTGGAACTCTTCTTAAGGGGAAAAAAACTCAGTGAAGATACACTTACCAATAAAAATATAAACTTTGAAGGTAGTCAGCAGATGCAACAAAGAAGAAAATTAGCATTCTAAGAACTGGAGATAGGGAAACAATCTGAAAGAGACTATAAAATTATTTTTAATTAATTACTTAGAGATAAAAGACATAAAACCATAATGAAAGAACATGACAGGCTAGGAGAAAAAACTTCTAGAAGTGAAATACTCATTAAGATTTAACTTTCAAATTGTTGATTTAAACTTTGAAATGAGATTGCTAAACTAATGATCTGGCCAAGTGATCTGACCAGAAAGTAGAACCAAGAGATAAGAATGGAAAATATAAGAATGTTCAGGAGATGTGGAAGGTAGTATGGGAAAATGTAACATACAATTCTAATTTCAGATATTATATGTTATAATATTATAACAAAATAATGACTGAGATTACCTAGAATTGCATCACTGCTCACAATAACCCCAAAGTGGAAATTTTCCAAATGTCCATCAGCAAATTAATGGATATATATTATAATGTGAATGGACAGTGAGACATTACATGAAAAGAAAGAAGGCAGACACTGAATGCTACATATTGTATGCTCCATTTATATGAGTGAAATATTCAGGACAGGGACAATGCAGATAGGTAGTTTCCAGAAAATAGGGGAGGTGTGAATGGGGTGTTTAATAGGTATGTAGTTTGTTTGGGTTGATGAAAACACTCTGGATATGCATAGTTGTGATGGTTGCATACTATTATGAATGTACTTAATGCCTCTAAATTATGCCCTTTAAAAAGTTACTATATTGTGAACTTTATATTTTACCACCAAAAGAAATGAATGACAGATTTGTGGCAATCCTTTGAACTGAGTGGGAAGTAAGAACTAGAGGAGAGCAGTATGGTGGCCTAAGCTGGGATAAAGTAGACAAAAAGATAAGACTTCCTTCATCCACATTTTCTTTGGAGAATTATTCAGAAATTAAATAACCCAGAGCTAATATTTATGAAATATTTTTATTTTCTAGGACCTTAATATATACTTAACGACCTCACTTCATGTGCTCAGATGTATCTCCACCATCCTGTGGTGTCAGATCTTTCCTATAATTTAAGACACTAGTGTTCTCTTATTCAGGACAGATTCTTTGTCTATAACATCATTTGTGGAACGTTTCACCTACATTAAGCATTGAGAACAAAGAAAAAACTTAAATGTTTGTTCCAAATGTAGGAATATTTACTTTTTACTTTTTTGTTTTAAAGGAAAGGTGTAGGTAGGAGCAAAGGTGAAAGGCAGACAGAAAAAGAAAGAAAAAGCATTTTATTTGTTTATTTAACTGGTCGTGTTAATTCTTCCTGCCATGTGCCCGGGACATGAATCCAGGACCTTAGGGCATATGTGAACTACACCCAACCACTACTCCACAAGACCGTACCCTGTTTTCTTCTTGACTGGCCTAGGTTTGGTATTTAGCTAGTCAGCTGCTTGCTTGCTTGCTTTTATCAATTGTAAAGAATGATAGGGGTATAGACCAGATACCCAGTGTGCTTACCCGGAGATTTTTCATCCTGATGCCGTGGTAGCACTCTTAGAGATTCTAATGGGATGTGTCTGGGGATACAGCATAAGGGGTTTTTAAATTATTTTATTATTTATTTTGTGTACATTGCTATATTATTTTCAGGATATTAGATTAGCACCTCAGTCTGTGAGCATTTCACGCTGTAGTCATCACCACCGCTGTATAGACTCCTCAATTCCCTTCCTCCCTCCTTGCTCCCACTAGTTACCACAGTCTTGCATTCTGTGACTTTTGCAGTGTTTTGGTTTTGGTTCATTTTTTTTCTTTCTTTATAGTCTACGTATGACTGAAAACATCCTGTACTTCTCTTTTTCTTTCTCTCTTGTTTCACTTATAATCACCTCTAGTTCCATCCAGATTGCCACAATAGCCACAATTTCATCATTTTTAATAGCTGCATAAAATTCCATGAAGTGCGAATACAACAATTTCTCTTTCCAGTCATCTGTCCATGGGAATTTAGGTTGTTTCCATATTTTGATTATCGTGAATTGAACAGCTTTGAACATAGGCTTATCAAGTTTTCCGTGTTGTCTTTAGTACATTGGCTGTATTTTCCATATCTAGTGATTCTGTTTAAGCTTTCTTTTTTATAGCCTCAATCTCTTTGGTAAAGTTGTCCTTATAATTTATCACTTTTATTTCTGAGGTCTTGAATTTGCCATTGGGTAGTAAATTGTGTATCTTGTAAGTCATTCAGTTTTTTCATTACTAAATTCTTTGTTAGGTTGTCCCAGTCCGTGTCTTTTGATTTGTCCTCTGTGGACTTCTTCCTTTCTTTGAGCCATTTGTGTTTTTGGTGACTTAGGTTTTGACCTGACTTACCTCCTTTGTCCTGTGCCAACTGCTCTTAGTCCTATTCCCTTAAAAAAGCAAGTGACCTCAGTCTGCTGCATTAGGTGCAAAAATATTTAGTGACAAATTCCTACCCCTCTCAGAATAACCAGAATCTTTCCATATCTTTCCATAATTCATTCTGTTAATTAGACAATCAGCCAGTCAGTCATTCAACATAATTATTATGAACCTGTGTGTCAGGCAAGAGATACATATGCTAAGAAAAGCAAGGGATTTCTCCCATGTTTCCACCTACTGGCACATTTAGTATCTTCAGTTCTTATTATCAAGTATTGATACACATGAAGGAATAATAAAGGACTTTATATATTTTTATCATTCAAACTATTGACTTCAGTATTGTTTATACGTTAGTAGAAAGCATAATGGAAGCGATCTTTTCAACTATTCTTTTAAGAGAAAGGAGGCAGGCAGGCAGGCAGGAAAGAAGGGAGAAACACTTTTTATCTATTTAGTTTCTCAGTTTGATTGTCCCCCCACCACCACTCCACCCCATCCTGGGTCTCAGGGTCCTTCAGCTTTCCGTGAACCATGCCAGAGCTGTAGACTTAACTCCTTAGCCACCAGGGTACACGAGAAGCAGTCATTTTTTAAAACAGAATGAATAAGGAAGATAGTCAAGTAGTTTTTTCTTGAGAGTAAGGAAGTAACAGTGAGAGAAAAAAAAAAACACAGCTAATGTTGAATTAGAAAAAACTAAGCCATCAAGTATAAAAATGCAGTCACATATGATGACAACATATGGGTATCATTGAGTGTACTGTGCATGCTGTGATTTGATCTCAGTATGACATTGGGTTTTGTATTTTTCACATCTACTTTCCTCATCCTGGGAATCATCTTAAAGATGTATACCATTGATCATAAAGTGATCTGAATAAATCATGAAAATTCACTACCTTTACAAAGAAGCAGCTCTTTAGTGTATACTTCATTTAAGTGCTTTTTACCTAAAAAATGCTTCTAATAGGTTTTAATTGCCACGTTCTGTATTTTAGTTCATCTTTGAATTTGTAGATTAGTAAAGGCCTAAGTAACATCTTTTTAAAAATTATTGTGATTTTGTTATTCTTTTTGCTTTTCCTATTTATATTCTTGTTCTCATCCCTTTTCTGTAAGCTCCATAAGTCTTCCCTTGTTAATGGTTAACACTTGATATTACCATGTAGTATTCTTCTAGTCAGTTCAGCAGATGTGTTCTGAACACCTAGTATACACATAGGACTTTGTTATCAGATGTTATAGTAAAACTATAAAGGAAGTTGTGGCCTTCATCCTGATCTGTACAATTTATACAGTTCTTGTCATGACTGTGATGCTATCTAAAACTACCTTAATTATGTGGAAACATTGAAAAGGTAATTCACATCAACAATTTGACTTGATATATGAACATATAACCTAAAAATCTGACAGTGGATCACTGGGCTAAAATTAGAAAACCTGAGGTCTTACCCTAGTTCCATCACTAGCTGCCCAGTGAAACTGAGGAAGCCTTTTCAAATTCTTTAGGCTTCAGTTTCCCCTACTAATTCAGCACTTTCTCTTTTAGATTGTTGCTTTGATGCCATATAATTCTAAGATATTATTAAATATTATAGCATATAGATAACATTGAGATGAATCTATTCTAAAATATGTGAACATACTAAAAATGCCACTCTTTATGCTTTAAGAAAATCAGATTCTGGCATACCCTGATGAAGCAGTTAGGTCAGCTGCCTCCAAAGGGGCACAGTTCACATACATCCCAAGTACCTGCCTGCCTGCCTACCCGCCTTGATTCCTGCCTACAACTTTCCTTTACAGAAGAAGAAAAAAGAAAGAAAGAAAATTAGATTCCAGTGTATATATAGGATGAATAAACTACTGAAGATATCTAATTTCTCCTATACCATTTACCAATCATAAATCTGATTTTTTTAAGTCCTTTCCATTTTGGTGGGTTTCAACTATTTTTTTCTCAAATAGGCTAATATAAGAAATTTTCTGCATGAAGACGGTGTAGTTGATTGTTCCTTTGAGATCACATTTACTTGAAGAGTTGTGTATCTATAAATAAAAAATGTCCCTTGAGACATGAAAAATGTCTCTTCAGTAGACTTCTAACTTGACTGAGCAAGGATCTAAATTTTGAACATCACTAATCCTGAGATAAATATGTGATTATTATAATGTCCCAGTTGTGTATGTGTTATCCACTTCTAATAATATGTCTATAATTTATTATCCTACCTTCAAAGGGGCCTTATACACTTCTCATTTGTTTCTCTTATGAGTTCTTTGACTTTTCTGTAAAATATTCATTCACCGTTATTCATTTCTTTATAATCTGCTACAGGCATTGAAGATACATGAATGAAAGGCATAGTTCTAAAATTTTAGGAGATTATTACAATCTATACAGATATACATTTATGTAAAGAGACCATCATAATATATAATGTAATTTTTATAAACCTATATAAAGATATGAAGGGAGCATAGCAGAAAGGATGCTTCAGTATCCTAGGAGTTAGGAAAGCTTCACAGGGGAAACATTCTTAATGAAGGAGTGGCTATTAGATAGACAATGCAGAATAGTGCATTCTGCACAAAGGGAAATATTAAAAAATACACAGATATATGGGGAAAAGTTGAATGTTAAGCCAGAAGTTTTGGATATCTGAAGAATAAGAGTATGTGGCAGAGATTAGATGAAATAAAACTGGAGTGGTGGGCAAAGGCCAGATGCCATGTCTTTGTTATATTCATGCATGTTATATGCATATGCATGAACTTGTATTTTTTTTTTCTGAGAAAGAGGGCACATTGGTAAATTTTTAATAGTAGATCAAATCTGTGAGATCTTGGACAAGTTATATAACTTTAATTTTCTGTAGCATGAGTAATACTATCGTTAAATTGTTATGAGGATTAACATATTTAATATATTTGAAGCATTTGCACAGGCCAGATGCACAGTAATTGTGTATAAGGAATCTTTCAAAGCCTCATTTGGCCTAATCTCTGAACTCTTAACCTTATTTCTCAAAACTTACTCTGCCCTTAACCAAGATTCAGGTTGATTGTTGTTTTAATTTACATTTCCCTAATGGCTAATGATATCGTACATCTCTTCATTTGCTTTTTGGCCATTCGTATTTCTTACTTGGAAAAATGTCCATTAAGCTCTTTTGCCTGCTTTTTAATTGGGTGATTTGCTTTTTTATTGTTGAATAGTAAGAACTCTTTATGTACTCTGGATGCTAGATCCTTATCAGGTATATGTCTAGAATATATATTTTGCATCAGGGAAGTACAAATCAAAACCACAATGAAATATCGCTTTATACCCACTAGAATGGCCATAATAAAAGAGACAGATAAAAAATGTTGGCAGTTACTAAGATAACATCTCTTAAATTCTTACTCAGTTTCTACATAAGGACTAGGTGATTTTCCAGTTGGTAAATTGGTCACAAAATTTACTAGATATGTTTGGATTTGTTTCTCATTTTCTAATGAATCACTTTCATAAGCATCCTAAATCTAATTTAAAGTATAAGAGCCTAACTACTAACCAAAGCCTCATCTTTTTTTTCCTACAAGAGTTTAACCTGTCTTTGAAGGCTGAAAGAATGAAAGCAGGTAGGACCGACTTCTTGGATCTGTCATTTCTCAATAGACTTGAGAATGGCAAGATAGACTGCAGAAGTTTTCGAATTGTAAGACAGCCCAGTTGATTCCAGTTTTCCTCAACAAGTGTTTTACAACCTGACCCTTAGTTCCCAAGTGAACCAGCTATTGTTGTAATAATTGGTCTTGTTTATATCCATGAGTTTCTCTCTGTTCATTGTCATTATAGGTGCATGTCTCTGTAATTGTCTGAAAGAGAGGCGAGCCTGATCTCATAAAGGAAAGGGACTAAAGCTAATCTAAGTGTTGGTTGTTGCAGTGGTGCAGACCTGAGATTAATTAACAAAGTGACAAGGCAGTACCTCAGTCCAAAAAGATTTAACAACGAGGACACCTTTGAGAGACTGTCTTTAAACCTATTTCCTACTAGTTGGCCTGCATCCTCATCCACTTTTTATCATCATGAACAGGCAATAAAAGGAAGGCTCATTTACTGCCTAATCAATTATATGATTTGGCCAACATATTCACTGCAGATTCACGTGGACTTCTTTTTAGTCCTTGTAAGGCCCTCCTCCTTCCTCTTTCAGATCCTTGTATCTGTCAGAATTCATCCTTCTTACTAAAACTTTAAGAACTCTGAATAATTTTGAGATTTTATCCTACTTGAAAGCAAAAAGGTTAGCCTACTAAAGTTTCCTGCATGTTTGTAGAAGACTCAAGACTCCTGAATCAAAGACAAAAGACATTTTATTACTCAACAACAGCAGTAGCTGGACTATCAGCATTTTTCTGCTCGTTTCCTAAGGACAATTCCCATAGTGCAATGCAAAGAAAGCCAGATTGCCCCCTATACAATCAGTGAGATGTAATACTAAATAAATAAATAGATTAAGAAATAAATCAATAAATCCTAAATTTTATGGAACCGAATCCTTTATAACAGGCAATAGGCATGTCTACATGTGCTGGCAGAAGGAGCCTATATCTTCACTAGACTAAACAGAAAGTTTGTCGTTTGATCTTGAGGAAAACAGTCTTTCCTATCACTGCTTGTCTGTTGGGTTACTTGAATACACTTGTTACTAGACAGGCTTTGGGTAAGCCTAGGGGTTGAGATTATCTGCCATGAGGCACCATTCATACTTCCCAAGTTTAAGAGCAGGCCAAATTAGCCTGTTAAATGGCAAGGTAGTGGAGATAATCACATCTAATCTCTAGATAACCTCTAACTAGTTATGTGTAATGGGCATCAATTATTAAAGGCCCTATTTTAATTTGTATTAGGCCATATTAACTATTTTAATGGGGGCAGGGGATAAAGATCCTTGGGTTTCCGTTTTATCAAGATAATTTATGTGCCAAATATTTACTATTGATTGATTACTCATTGAATCAGAGAGTCCATGACCACTGTGGACTTATATTTTAGGACATTGGGTTCTGTCACCAGGAGGAGGCAAGACAGTAGTTCCTGTGGTTAAGACAAGGCATGCTGTTTGTCCTCTGTATCATGTTTTATAATGTCCCTAAGGTTATGCTTATATTTATTGTTTGAATTTTGTGAGATTCCTAGTGTAACTGTAATTTGAGACCTGGTATTAATTAAGGCCATGAAAGTTTGCCAATTGGTGTGTTTTAGCAGATGTCATGTTAATTCAGAATCCATGCTATAAAGGCACAAAAGCCAATCTTTGCCCTTTTCATCTTGTTATGGTATAAACTTTTTAGTGCTTTCTGAGTTATCAGTTGAGCGAAATTGACCTTCTGTTTCACTTTTTGTTTGTTTCCTCCTTATTATGGACTGAATTGTGTCCTCCCCTTCCTACATTGAAGCCTGACCCCTAATATGACTGTATTTGGAGTTGAGAGCTTTTCAGAGGTAAAAAGATTAATTTAAGTCATGAGGGTGGATTCATAATTCAATACAATTGGTTTCCTTATAAGAAGAGAAAGAGAGACCATAGATCTCTCTTTTCGCATTCAGAGGAAAGGACATATAAGGAAATAGTGAAGAGGCCATCTGCAAGCTAAGAAGAGAGACCTCACCAGAAACCAACCCTGGCAGCACCTTACTCTGGACTTTCAGCCTCCAGAACTGTGAGAAAATAGATTTTTGTTGCTTAAAGACTCTCAGCCTATTGTATTTTGTTATAGCAGCTCTGTCAGAGCTTTATGATCCCCCGTATCCAGGTTTTTCTTTTCTCTCTTTCTTTCCATTTTCTTTTTTTCTTCCCTGTGCCAGTATAGTGGTAGTTAGTAGATGCACTTCAGAGAGGTCTTTTCTGCACCTCTCATATTTATAGATTTTTCTTCCAGAGAGCCTCAAATCAGTATCAGCAGGGTTAAGGCCCATTGCCATGACCCTGAGGATCAAGATTTTTTTCTGCAATGGAGATAGCCAGCAGAAGCTGCAAAAGCATTTTATGGGGCTCTAGTAGCCATTTGCCTTTAGGAGTATAAATCTCAGTACAGATTTTCCCTGTTACCTGAAATAGGACTTTCCTTTTGATATGATTTGGAAGGTAATTTTGGGGACCTAGGAATGCTCAAAATGTATTTCCATATACATTAATGGTAATAATGTTCTCAGACTCCAAAATTAGTTTACCAAATTATATCAAAAGAAACATTCTGTTTTTGGATAGCGGGGGAAGGGCTCTTCAAATTGTGACTTCTACTCCTCCATAAAGTGAGCCCTCCGTGGTTGAGACACACTGTCAACCTACTACCAGATACGAAGAATCTTTTCCCTGAGTGCAGCACCAGTCATGGCTCATCAAAACATACAGTTCAATCTAAGACACATGGATAGGTCTGGACCAAGACACCCGACCTAAGGCCACTCGAAGGAGGACTCCAGTCCCATGCTCCTCTCCCTACACAACAGTTATCAAAACTTCCAACTTAGATTGGTTAAAGCCTTAGCAGTGGTTTAATAGTACTTAGCAAATGTAGCACTAAACAGCAGAGCCAGTTACCAACCAAAACCAGAAAAGGCAGCCTCCCAGTGGTGCTGGTTCTACTATACACATCCTGCTGCCAATGTCAGTTGTTGTGGCCACCTTGCCAGTGATAGTATGAACTTCCCACATACCCGAAATTCAGTTCAGGTGTCAAGACTGACGATGATGTTCCATGCACATCAAGAAAATATAAAAAAAAAAAAAGTTTTATTATATTATATGCACACTGAGGCTTTCTGGGGAAAACAGGGCATGTTGACTAGAAATTGAGAGAGAGAAAAAGGAGACCTGCATGATGTTTTTTATTGTGATTGGGGGTGGGGTTGGGGCAAGGGTTTTCCCACACAGGGAGTGGGTTGCTAGGTTTCAGTCTCCTGACATTCTTAACAGTTTGCTCAGATGTGAAACAAAAAGGGACAAGGGAGTGTTGAGACCTCAAAGACATCAGTAATCAAAAATCATAAAATGAAAACAGATTCTCTACTATAATATTATCATGAATAGTGGATTCTACTGTTTAGATTCAAGCTTGGATAATATAATGTATGTCACACTTAAATAAGACCTCACAAATTTTTCCACGTGAAATCTTGTGGAAATTCTTGGTAACTATATCACCTTGATTACATTTATTTATCATTACTCCATTCCGAATTCCCATAAAAATGAGAGTAAATGAATAAAAATGGCATAATCCCTAGAACAAAGAGAATGGAAGAGACAATTATAGAAGACAAGGAATGTTAATGAAATTTTAAAAGGCTGGAAAGCAATGGGTAATTAGTAGCTACTTTGGTCTTAGCTTTCCCCCACCCTTTTACAGTCCTTGTAGGAGGAAAGAGCTGCCTCCTGTCACAGAAGCCCAGGAAAGCTCAGGAATTAAAGGTGTGGGCTGCAACAGAAGGAGAGGATAAAAGACTGTGTAAGGAGTAGTTAAGGTGCTTTCCTTCAGATCTCTTTCCCCAGTCTGAATTTGTTATTTAACAATTTTCTAAGGAAAGGAATAAAAATAGGTGAAAAGCTTTATTGAGAAATAGCCTTAAGCACCCTAATCTAAGATTTCAGTTAGGCACACCTGGAACTGCTCTCAACTCAGCCTTTCTCAAACAGTTTTACAAGAATTACATATACCCTTATGGCGTGCACATCTGTTGCATGTAATGAATTAACTTCTCTCCTACGGTAGTTATGTCATCCTTGAGAGAATTTTTAAAATGTCACTCAAATAATTTTCTTTTATGATTCATACAAAGGAACCCCCAAATTAGTAAATCAAACACAATATCGATTTACTAGGCAAATGACAGAGGTCAGCACTGCCATCAAAGACTTGAGAGATTTTTTTCTTTTTTGTTTTTAATGGAGAGGGGCAGCAGGAATGAAGGCGAGTAGGCCAGCAGGGAGAGAGGAAGAAGATGCATTTTATTTAATTGTTCATCTTGGTGGTTCCACTCAGCCCCAGGTCTTGAACCTGCATCCTTGGGATATACATGGATTACATCCAATGGCCTTACCCACTAGGCCACCACAGGGTACTGACTTGAGAGTTTATTACATGTTGTATTACTCCATCTATCCAATAGCTTTATGTTTCATGCACAGTAAAGAGTAGTAAATGTGGGTGCACCTTTGTAGCTTAGTCACTGAGACTGATAAAGTGCAGTGGGGTGGGAGGACAAAAAAATAGAGTAGCAAAGGAGTCAGTCCTTGCAATGACCTCTAATCTTAACTGGTTTTACCCCTTTACCTCTCCGGTTTCATTTCCTGACTCTACCCATTTTATTTGCTCTGCTCCAGCCACTCTAGTCATCTTGTTATTTCTCATATATCCTAGACACTCTTCTACCTCAGTGCCTTTGCAATCTGCTGTTCCCTGGAAAAATTTTCCTGTATTGATTATCTTCTACGATATACCAAATCACCACAATACTTAGTGGTATAAAATACTTTAAAAAAGGACTGGATCAAACTTTTTTTGTGTCAGTTTCTCAAGGAGAATTCACATAACTGCTGTTTCTCAAAAAAAGGAATAGAGAAGGAATGTAAACTATTTGCATTGTCTTGAACAATGTTTCCTAAACTATTTCAAAGGGCCAGGGCCAAGTTTTTTAATTTTTTTCATTTCTATCCCTTGCTGACCAATCTGCAATCCTATTATGCCTAACAATTCAGCTCACACTTCTGTGACCACCATGCTAGTTTGACAGCACCCCAACTGACTTACGTTCTGTTTGAATTAAGAGTCTACTGATATGTCATTTACTTTTGTTGTAGTGGCACTGCTAAATTGTCTTAAATTCCTGAACTTACATTGCCACAGAGTGTTAAAAACTTTTTTCAGGTTAATATCAGGCTATAAACCACACTTGAGGATCACTGGTCCAGAGGGGAACTTCTCTTTTGGCAAGGTAGCTAAACCATTGAAACAAGGTTTAGGATGAGTTAGAAGCTTTTCTTCAAAGAAAACTTTCTCTTCTTAGAGTAAAGACATTTATTTGAGATGACGTGTTTTTAATTTTGTTCTTGCATTTTTTTACATGTAATTTATCCATGTATATAGTCAAAGGCACTTAACACCTGAATTTTTAAATGAAAAAGAAAGTTGTATAGCTTAAAGCCAATGCATATTCTAAAACAGATAATAGAATCAGATGGTAGCTGCTTATTAAACTATTAGTATATGATTCACATTATTAGATATCTATCTGATCATCTCTGGGTGATAAGGGTATTTTCTTGGATTAAATTTCTGAGACTCAGTGAGTTGAGCTGAATCTATTAAAAATAGTTAATCCTAAATGGTTACTAATATAATTATATACAGAATGATTATGAATAGGTTACTTCAATATAAATAGTAAAGAGTTTCAGTGTATGTTTATTAGATAGAAATGGACCTTTTGTCATTAGAAGTATGAAAATGCAATAAGTAATACATTTAAAGTTTTAATTTGGCTCTAAGTTTTCAGTACCAAGTAAATTGCATAATACCTAGTAATAACAGGGTTATGGTCTAACACTGTGAGGGGAAGTATATATAGGTTACTTACAAATCATGCTGGTCTTTCCACAGCCACCAACTCTTGTCTCCCAAGAATATTAAGACTCTTCAAAGAAATCAAATCTTTGAACATAGCTAGTTTTATAACAAAAATCTATCCCAAAGGAACATTTCTTAGAAATGCAATTCAAATTTTCATACCAGCTTTTTAGTAATTAAGCTTTGAGGTTTTTACATAAAAATAGTGAATAACTTTTAAACCTCCCTTTCATTTTGTGTTCAGCATGGAGATTTATTCCCAGAGCGGGGCTTTTCTGATGCGAAATTGGAATGCTTGTGTAGTTACAATAACTGTCCCCACACATGTGGTATCTTCCATTGGACACACGTGGTTTTAAGTGGCAAAACAGTATGCTCATGCATTCATTTGACTTTCACAGCTACAGTTGGCTCCAGATTAGAACAAGGGGAATATAGTCACACTGTGGCCACCCTCCTGGCCACCCTCACTGTAGGCTCTGTTGGTTCTAAGACACAACTAACTATTGCTGAGGAATTACACATTCACCAAGGTGTCTTACAGCTGTAGGAGAGAGAATAACGAATTGCTAAAAGAATTGCCTCGAAGATTTCAGATTATGGTCCTAGTTAATATTGATTTTGCTTTTTAAAAAAAGAAAAATAACTGTAAGGGGAAAAGTGTATATAGGTTACTTTAAAACTAAAAGGAAAGATTGTCAGCTGATTTTTCAGGGTATCAGTTCAAATGTTTGATTAAAAGTATTTCCTTTCTAATAAAAAAAGCAACACTCTAGTTTAGATTCATTATCAAAGAATTAAAATCAGGTTGATTTTCAGCGACCTTGCATATAGGCAGTATATTTGGAAAGCTTACCTATTAAAAAATTAATTATTTAAAGAACAATTTTTGCTATGTGAAACAATGGCTTATATTTTTGACATTTTAAACAATTGTTTGCTCCAAAAATTTGTATAATACAGAAATAAGATGCTTTGACTTAGTGTGAAATTGCATTGATAGACTCTGGTTTGAGCACTGTATCTCTGTGCACTGTCAACTAATGCTCTTTATGGTCCGACTTTTACTATAAACTTATATTTAACTTCTTACCTATTTTGCATTTGTGAAGACAATTGGTATACTTATTAAAATTACAGCTGTTTAACAATGAAAATATGATATCTTTGAAAATCCAATTATGTCTCTCTAAATAAATATCTGAATAACTTCTTTTCCCCTAAATAGAGTAAAAACAAATAAGAGATGAAAGAAAAAAACCTTCAGTGCAAATTTTCCAATTATCTGATAAGAAGAATGAGATTTCTGAGATTCATTAAGTATCAAAGAAATTCTGACCGTATCCAGTGTAAGCTATCTTTTTATATTAGTGAATTTATGCATGTATGGTTAAGGGTTGTACTGATGAATATGTTTGAGGCTTTCGGCTTTTAGAGGATACAAAATAGAATGATTGATAAAATCCTCCCTACTATTGGCTATTATTTACTGACTCTTAAGTGGCAGGTTGTATTTATGCCAATTTATCTGCTTCAGGGAACATTCTTGATAGCAGAACAAAGTGAATAAAAGTAGTTTGCTTTGCAAATGAATGCAAATGGGAAAGCCTTTCGGAAAGCCCTTTAACAGGGGCTGTGCACTTTGATTATGAGTGAAGCTGCCATTTGGACATGGTGAAAAGAGCACGCTTGAACCATTGATTGGGGGAGACAGTAAAAAGTCAGGAAGGGCCCTGTTAAGCTTGCAGTGAGGCGGGCGGATGTCAGTGTGGTTAGAGCACAGTGGGAGAATGACAGGGAGGATTAGTGTCAGGGAGAAGCTTTGCTGTGGCTGTGGAGATAGTCCCTAGGGTCACTCACCTCTGACTGTCGTTCTGTGCTGATGGTTCTGTAATGCAAACGGCCTGATGTGTGCTGTTCATTATCGGAAATGGTGATTAGAAAAGGTATTTGTCTCAAAGGTTTCCTTCTTTCTTTTTTCTTTCTTTTTAATTAAAAGAAAATAAGGTGGGCTTCTTCCATCTCTCTGCTGACTCCTGGAGTACTATTTAATACCAGAGTGGTTACTGCCTCTGGAAGGAAATATTTTAGTGCTGAAATGTAATGTAAAGTAATTGTAACGTGGCTATTTGTTATTTGATTATAGTTTCTTTTGCTTGGTTCCACTTTGGATTTGAACAGTTGGTAGTGCTGAATAAAATGCAGACTATATGTTTACAAATCTTTTCTGCAAAAGCTAAAAATTCTAAGAGTAGTGTTTAAGGTATTTTATTATTCATTTTAAATAATTTGGTCAACTTTTAGAAGCTATTTATTCTCTCAGTGTTGAAATATTGCTTTGCATGAGCTGGATGGTTTAAGTCTTGTTCATAAGAATTTCTAATTTTATTTCTTTTCCCAAATTTTATAAAATGCTAGCATTTGATAAGTTAAACTTAATGAAAACATTTTTAGAATTAAAATATTGTTACTAAAATGAACAAAAACTATCTTTGTCTCAGTTCTGATTCTAAATTATTACTTGTTCAGATATTCATTTATGCTTATAAGGTTTTTTACTTTCTCTAAAGTATGATTTTTCTTAAAATATCAAGACCTTCTACAGTTACGTGATGTGAAGTATTTCTGAACAGTGGTACAATATAGTTCATAGGCTTTGAGAATGAATCTCTACTTTTCTTATTTGGCATACGTAGGAAAATAAAAAAGCTGCCTGACCTAGCATTCTGATGTTCACTATGCAACTCAAACCTTTATACTATTAGATATATTTTAATATTGTGGTTTTTGCAGAAAGCATCTTGCCACTACTTTCTTTCATGGGCTTATTAAGTGTTTTTGCAAACATTCTCCCAATTAGCTTTTTTTTTTTTTTTTTTAAATGCTTTGCAGGCACCTGAATGGACAGAAGAGGACCTCAGCCAGCTGACAAGAAGTATGGTTAAGTTCCCAGGAGGGACACCAGGTCGATGGGAAAAGATTGCTCACGAATTGGGTCGATCAGTGACAGATGTGAGTTCACTCAGATTTGCATTGTATGGAGAGTGACAAACCAGAACATACGAACTATCTATAAGGCAGACTTAGATGGGCCAGACATTATCTTTGGAGAAAGGCTACAAATCCTTTTAGGACCTGCAAGTGAACCATTAACGAATAAGCAAGAAGCAGATGTCAGCCAGTTCTCTGGTCCACAATTAACAACTGTGTGAGGAATTCTAGTGTTTAGAGACTGTATCCTAATCACAGAAAAACAATGCTAGTTTTTGTGTTTATAGTGACCCTTTACTGTGGAAAAAAAAGTTCTCCACCTGGATCAGAATTAGAAAGTATTTTAGCTGGGTCTTTTTAACATTGAAGTACAGATAGCTATAGGTATTTAGGTATTTGTATTAATTAAATGAGCAATATTCCTATACTCTTTGTACCTTAAGGATGACATCTACCATCCAGTTAGACAAGTTGTTTAATTTGTGGACGTGCGTGCGTGCGTGCGTGCGTGCGTGTGTGTGTGTGTGTGTGTGCGATGTATAACAATCAAATACAAAACCAGCATTGTTTTTCAGTGATTAGGTTATGGTAGCTTAAGTCTCTAACATTCAAAAGATTTTGACTTAACACTTTGGCTGCTTTTATTGAAGAAATTTAGGGGAAATAATCTTACCAAAGTACCTACAACTGTGACTGACATGTACTAAATACTTTAAGTTGAGAAATTCTTATTTTCATAAATGATTAGTAAATATTCTTTGCTAAATAATTTACTGATTTACTTTAAATAAATCCTATAGATTAAGTATTTAAAGTGTTACTGAAAGCAAATATGCAAAGGTTCTTTTCAATTTTATTAGTATACTTTCAGATCTTTTTTGATAATGAACAAGTAAAAAAAACCCTGAAGAATAAATGATACACATCTACAAAAAAAAAAAAACCTTTTTACTTGACTGTTCAAAGTTATTTTTCTTAGTAAACTACTTTTTAATTTAGAAACACTTGCAAAAATATCACTTTCAAAAAAATTTTGGAGAGGAGCTCCTTTAAGTGTTTTTAGATTTATATATGTGAATTTTTAATTACCAGATAGGCCTTTTTTAAAAAGAACTTTAAAAACTATTTGAATTTTTATAAGGTGTTTTGCATTGTTTTGACTTTGGAGTGAAAGTTTGCTCATTTGGAAAAATAGTGCTTCTATTTTGAAAGGTTTTTTTTGGTGTGTTTCATGAGATGATTGATTATGTTAGGTTTTTCTTAGCTAAAAAATGTTACTAGTATGTGCACTTTTTTAATCCTATTTTAAGGTTATTTGTGAAAGATAAGTATCTGACCAAATTAAAGACATACCATGGTTAAGTATTGTGACCTTTTAATTATACTAATTATTTAGTATAATGATCAACAAAAATTACTGAAAAGGCCCTCCAAATTTTGAAAAAGAATAGTTCACTTAGTATCTCCTTTGAAAACAGCACCGTTGTTAACTTTTAAAATATTTCTGTGAGGTTGTTGAGGCTCTGTAGTCAATGCCAAAGACAGGAAATGGAATAGAACATTATCTTTAATTAATTTATTGTCATTAAAATCCAGTTAAATTTTTATCTGTATTTTTAAGAGGTGAAAGTTGTAAATGCTAAGAATATACATGATGTAATGAACAGAGCCTTGAGATGGTTAGTATCATAGATCTGAAAAATCTCTAATTTAGAAGTAGTCTTAGTGTAGTGTTGGTATAGGCAAACTTATCTTTTCAAACTACTGCAAATTTTTTTCTGTTTCCATTCTTTTTCTTCTAGACTTACCCAAGGGAGTCTGTAATTAATATTTTTGTCTTTTATCATGGAAGTGGCAGCATGAGTTTTTTGAGTTTTTTTTACCTACAAGTAGTAATGATATTTCATAATGCCAAAAGTATCTGGAAATAATTAGTAAGCCTAAAATTTTTTGGCACCAAAAAATGCCATTGTAACTTTTCTTGTATGTCCTTGTGTGTGTTCACACTGTATTTTCATTCTGTGAGCATCATCTCCATACCTAGACAATGCAGTTCATTTCAGGAAACACACACACACACACACACACACACAAACACACTTCTATAAAAGAGAATAGGTGTCTGAACACTGAAACAACTGGTTTTAATGAATATGCAGTGAATCACATAGAAGAGCTAAAATGGGCTCAGTTAATACATTTCTTTAGTAGAATGTTAAATGAAAGTTAACCATGCTTTAGGTCATTTATACTTCTTTTTAGTTTATGGTGTTAATTAAATTTGTTTTCATTAAATATTTGATTATGAAAAAGAAACAAAATTCAGTTTGTTGTCATCAGAACCTCTGCATACTGACCTGATAACCTATACTAATTCTCCTGGACTCTGCACATCTGTTCTTTGACCCTTTCTCCTTGCTAAATTTGTAGCTTCAGGCTTCTTTCTCTTGCCTTCAAGAAACAATTGACCCTTTTGGGGGCAGGGTGAGAGCATGCCTGTGGAGAGAACTACGTATTCTTTATTTAGGTTAACAGATTACAGTGAAAAACCCATTTTATTCCTCAATTAAGAAAGGAGCTTTAAGTGTATTAATTTCATAATTAATGAGTTAAGCTGCTAAATTCCGCTCTGGATAAATACAAGCAATGTTATTAACTGTAGTAAAAAATTAATGCAAAGTATATTTTAACTCAGATATACCTAAAATGTAAGACCTTCTTTATTAGATATTAAATACTTAAAATGTTAACATATGCCTTTTAGCAAAAACTTCGGTAACCACAAAGGATTCTCAAATTTTAAGAACAGAGGAAACAAAAACTACCATGAAAAACCAATTTTAATGTGATTAATTGCAGGTTTTCTGAATTAAGGTCAGAGAACCTCATATTTTTCACTTGTGAAGGAATATCATTCTCTTGCCTGAAAAGATGTGAACTGATTCTGCTTCTTTCCATAGTCACTAATCTCTTGCATTCTGGTTATGATAGATTTTCTGTCTGCTTGGAAAAGACCCAGGTAGAAAGCAAAACAAAAGACAGGTGGTTAGATTTCAATAGACCTCTATAATTAGGTTAGTGCCACAGTGAGAGAGGTAAGCAGTATATGGTTAGATACACAAGAGTGAAAAGAGCGAGGGAAGATACTAAAATTTCCAGTTTTATTTTACATAACTGCATCTGGAGAGGAGTGAGAATAGATGCCAGTCGGGAAGAATGTATATGTTGTGGCAGTTGTTTCAAAACTATGTAAGTAGATTTTTCAAGATTTCAATAAGCTTTATGATTTAGTGAACTAAATATATGGTGATAATTTTGGCAAATATTGCTATTTTACAGTCAGACTAGTTCTACACAAATTGTAAAGATAACAAGGATTTGTCCTTTTGATTTTCTGTATTCGTTTTCACTGCTCTCTTAATCAGGCTTCCTGCTATAGCAGTTCTCTTGGTACATGTCTGATCACATACTCTTTCCCTTCACCTCCCTTCTCAACCTTTCAACCCGTAATGATGTTAAAATCTAGAAAGGAATGAGTCTTTTATCCATTTCTCTTCTTAAAAGAGACTCATCTAAGATGAGTCATTAATAACTAAGTTTAAATTGATATTAATAGATAATAATTTAATGGGTTACCAAATCTCTCTCACATAGAAAAACACACCTATATTTTAATAGGAGTCTTCATGTTTTTATCCCAAGGATATGAAAGATTGGTGTAAGAATTTCAGGGTTAGGTGTGCCCTAGTGGCTCAGGTTTTAAACCCATGCCTGGGGCACAGGCCACATACAACCCCAGTTAGGGAGAACAGCTAAATAAATAAAATTGCTTCTTCCTTCCTCTAAATTTTTTTAGGCAGCTTGAGTACCTGTTGGAAGGAAAGGAAAAGCAGAGGATTATTTTGAGGTAGTAGACCTTTTGACATCCATCAAATAAGACTACATAATTAATTGCTTAATATGTCCATTGACCTGGTTAGAATTTTGCTGTATTTTCCATGATATCTGGGCCAGAGGTTCACTGGCTTGCATTCCATGTCACCATTTTTATCTCAACTTTGAGCAACATCATGCCTAGCACAAGAGAATAATATTGCAAAAATCAATTAAGAAATCAAACTAGCACTTTTCTATTTTCCTTTTTTTAGAAAGGAGAGAAGAGAGAAGCTTTTGCTTTTTTTTTTTTTTTTTTTTTTTTTTTTTTTTTTTTTATTATTGGGGCACACCTTAGTGGAGCAACAGTTAGGTTAATTGCCTCTGAAGGACACAGACCACATTCCTCTGCTTTCAACTCCTGGGTGTAGAGGTGAAAATAACCAGTGTGAACAAATAAAATGGAAATAAAATAAAATACTTCTTCCTCTCTTTTCCTGCCTACTTGCCTTCATTCCTGTCTGTACCTTTCCTTTAAATCTTTTTTAATTTAATTAAAAAATATAATTTTGCTTTCTTACCCACTCCACCCTGGGTCTTAAACCCAGGTCCTCAGTCTTTACTAAGCCCCAGTTATTTCTGCTACCCTGGCCACCAGGGCACACCTGCAAACCAACTTTATTTTTTTAAAGGAAAGATATAGGCAGGAATGAAGGTGAGTAAGCGGATAGGCAAGAAGAGAGAGGAGGAAGAAGCATTTTATTTTTTTGTTTTTATTTAGTTGTTCACACCAGTTGTCCTCACCACCCCCCGCCCCTAACCTAGTACTCAGACTCAGGGGTCTGTGGCTTGTGTTCCTCTGGAGACAATTTACCTAACTGTTACTCCACCAGAGCACACCCAGACCAACATTTTAAAGAGCCCTCAGTGACATTGATTATTCCACCATTCATTTTCATAGTGTTTTCTATTTTTTAAAACATTTAAATATATTTTATTCTACTTGATCATCACAAAAGCATTGTGAGGTAGATAAGAAAACATTGGGTATTTCCATTTTATAATTGAATAAGTTGCCACTAATATTTGTTCAAGATGACAAGCTATAATTCCTCCCCTAACATATTCTTCTCACTACTTAATGCTTTTTTATTGTGGAATATAAAAAAACATTCTTTAAAGGAAGGGTTACAGGCAGGAATGAAGGTGAGTAGGCAGGAAGAGAAAGGTAAGAAACATTTGCTTGGTTGTTCATCTTGGTTGTTCTTCTGGCCCCAGGTCTCCAACCCAGGTCCTCAGGATGCATGTGGCCTACATCCAGTGGCCTTATCCACTAGGCCATCAGGCACGCCAAGAAAAGCACTTTAAATCTGTCTAGAGATTTTTATCTAGACTTTTTTTTGATAAAATTGTGTTCAAGAAAAAAAAAGGAACTTTAAAAAATACAGTTTTTATCCTAATCAACTGTAATAAAAAATAACTTCTTTTAAAAGATTTTGTTTTATATCATATTCTAAACTTTTGCCTTCCTATGTAGGCATATGACTCTACATGATCTCAGTCTTGGGAGTATTCATCAGTATCTTGCCCTTTTCACTTAGCTATGACACATGAACATCTTTCCATGACAATAAGATTCACATCATTTTTCTAAACACAAAAGATTCTATATTATGTTGATATAGTTAAGGAACATCCTATTGATTACCGACAAATTGCCTCTTTTTTACCCTCCCCCCAGGTTCTTAGGCTTTACATGACCTATACTTTAGCTACCTGAACACAGGGGAACCTAAATTTCTTATTTTGCTGGTTTTGGGGGGATGTCTGTGTCTTTTTTTCTCTCTATTAGTATTATATTTGTTTTCTTCGCTTGTATTCCTAGAAATGGAGACTCTTGGTTCAAGAATATAGAACTTTAGAGCCTTTGATAAAACCTCCTGGGAAGCCAACTTTAAATATACGATATGCCACTGGTAGCGTAAGAGAAGCCAATACCTCCTAGTCTTTAAACACTGAACATTTTTTCCATCAGATAAGCTTGTCAAGTGAAAAGTATTATAGCGCTGATGTTTATAACTTGCCTCCTTACTTCACCATTTTCTTGAATTCATGATTTTATTATCTTGATTGTATGAGCTAGCAATTCCAGAGAAGTGTTACATTATAGTGACTAGTATGTAATTTTTTGCTCACTATTTTAAATAAGAAAATGTAATGTTTGGCCATTAATTTAATGTTAGTCATTGATATATTATACTTGTGAAGTTTTCTTCAGTTTACATTTTCCAATTCTAATTTACTTTTGTGTTGAGAAATAGATGTGCAAATTTTTTCATAGAATGTTATTATCAAGGTCCCTTCTTTGCATTTCTAAGATGAACTTAACTTGGTCTTATAATCTTTTTCTAAACAGCTGGATTTGATTTGCTAAAAATTTATTTAGGTTTCTTGCATTTTGGGATCTGGGAATGCTATTATTAATTTATGGAAAACTATTTGAGCACTCCCAGAGTCTTCAAAATAACCTCCAACCTTACTGAGATTTGATGTGGAATAAGTTCCAAACAATACAAATATAAGTAATTTTTTAATATTATAGAAAAGATTAGAAATACAAGGAATAATTCCAAGAGGTTTAGACCTGATTAATAGATGATCCAATGAAGAAGAGAAAGCATATGCAATAACTGCTACAATAGTTAATATTTTAGGTACACCCCCGTGTTCAGGTAGCTAAAGTATAGGTTATGTGAAGCCTAGGAATCTGGGGAGTTAAAAAAGAGGCAATTTAATTGTCAGTACAATAAATACTACAGTGACGTTTTCCAGTATGTAAGACACCAGACATCAATTTTTAAGAGCCTTCTAAAGTCAAGTAGAATACATGAAAAAGATCCTGGAAAATTTATGAACACCAAGATATTGAGAAGATCTTTAAATCTTCTAAGGAGAAGAAACACCAGAAATCAACTCAATCTTTCACTATCTACCCAGAGATCATATTAGATTCTAGAGATAAAGGTTTCAGTCTTCCAGATCATTCTCTATAACTTATTACTTCTGACCAACTAACTATAAGCCTACCTGAAAAATTAACTATATCCATAGAGTACTTTCAGTAAAAAAGTGGATATTTGAGTTTCATTATAGAAATCTAACTAAAGATTCTTAGTGTAACCTGAAATTAGCTATCTCTACAGTGTACTTTCAGTAATATATACATGAGTTTTTTTTTCTATAAATCAAAGATTTCCACGACCTCCTCTTCAGATTCAATTAATTTTCTAGAGCAGCTCACAGAACTCAAATATTTTACTTAGTACATCACAGGTTTATTATGAAAGGATAATACTTCATAAACAGATGAAAAAGACACAGCAAGGTATAGGGAAAGAGTGTGGAATTTACATTCTCCCCAATTTTCAAAAGTTCAGCAACCCAGAAGCTCTCCAAGTCCTCTCCTCTTAGGTTTTGATATAGAAGCTTCATTAGTTAGGCAGCGTTGATTAAATAATTTGCCATTGGCAATTAAGCTCAATCTCTAGCCCCCCACCCCTTACTCTTCCCCAGAGGCCTGAGGGTAACACTGGGAGTTTAAAAGCTCTAATCACATGGTTGATTCTCCAGGCAACCAGCCCCATCCTTGGCAGTTCTAAAAGTCACCTCACTATTATATAACAAAAGACACTTTTATCACTCTTCATGCTTAGGAAATTCCTAGGTTTTGGAGAGTTGTAAACCAGAAACTGTAAATGAAAACCAAATATATAGGGGACCTAAAGATGAGTATAGTGGTATCCAACTAGTTAATTCGTTTGACACTGAAGATCTGAAGGACTCACGTTCGTTGTGTGTAGTAGGCCAGATTGTGATATATACTGTATTTAGAATTCTCTGTCAGTATAAGGAATCAAACATTCTCAATCCAAATTATAGATAATAACCTCTGAGGGAGGAACCCTCCTGGTGTCAAAACAAACACTGAACACAGAAACTGTTCCTTCAAACAAGTCACAATTTGATTGGATTGGTTCATAGAGTAATTAATGCCCCCAAAGCATTTAATCAAGCATTAGCTAGCAATTTTAAAAGGTGGGTGTAGTCAAGTGAAGAGAGGAAGAGAGAAACATTGTTATCATCTCCAGATAACTAGAAATACCCATATCTGCATATCCCTGAGGAGCAGCACCAGTCTTTAACAACAGTGCCAGGAACACAGGCGGATAGACTACACTAAAGTCCAACTATTCACTAAGCAAATAAACATGCAAATAATAATGACAAGGCCTATAGGCAGGTTGTAGGAGAAAGACCAGTAACCATAGTTGCCATGCTGTCTTATCTAAATGTTCAGTTCTCAACAAAGCAGTGAGCCTTGGAAAAGAAGAGGAACATATGACCCAGACACTAGAGAAAAAATAACGAGAGAGAAGGAAACAGAACCTGCCTATTGGAGTGACCAGATGTCAGATTTAATAGAAAAATACTTCGAGGTAGCCATTATACAAACCCATAACCAACATCACACTCGGGAATAACAGAAAGGTTTTTTCTTCTAGGATCAGGACCAAGGCTAGGATGCCCATTCTCACCACTAATATTTACTATATTGATGTCCTGGCCAGTGCAATTAGACAAGAAGAGGACATAAAAGTATCTAAATTAGAAAGGAAGAAATAAAACTATCAATATTGGGAGATGACATGATAGTACAAAGATAACACCAAAGACTCTAATTAAAAACAAAAAAAACAACTGTTGGAATACAGTAAAATGGCAGGGTACAAAATTAATATACAAGATGTGTTGCATTGCTATGCATAATTAACAAACTAACAGAAATTTCAAGAAAATAATCTCATTTACAATTACATCGAAAATAATAAAATACCTTAGAATAAATTTAACCATATAAGTGACAGCTTTGTACTCTGAGCACTATGCAAGACATGATTAAAATAGAAGAAGATGCAAAGAAATGGAAACATAACATAGTTATGGATTGGAAAAATTAACATGGTTTAGATGGCCACATTACCAAAAGCAATACACACATTCATTGCAATCCCAATATCATTTTTCACAAATATAAAACAAAAAATTGTAATATTTGGAACTATAAAATATTTTGAATAGCTAAAACAATCCTGATAAAAAAACAAAAACAGGTGTCACACCCTCTGCCTTCAAACTATACAGTAAAACAATAGTAATCAAATCAGCATGGTACTGGAACAAAAACAGACAGATCAGTGGAACATAAATGAGAGCCTGGAAATAAATCCACATATATATGAACAATTAATTTACAGCAAAGGAGCCAAGACCAAACAATAGAGCAAAGATGGTCTTCAATAAATGGTATTGGGAAAACTGAACAAAGATGTGCAAAAGAATGAAACTAGATCATTCACACCATACACAAAAGTTAACTCAAAATGAATTGAAGACTTGAATGTAAGACCTGAAACCATAAAATTCACAGAAGAAAGCATAGGCAATATACAACTTGACAGTGGTCTAAGAGATGTCTTTGGGAACTCGACTGCAATGGCAAGGAGATAAAATCCAAAATAAAATAAATGGGACTACATCAACCTAAAGTGTTTGCACAGCAAAAACTATCATCAAAACAAAAAGGCATCCTACCAAATGGAAGATATTTGTGCATCACACATCTCACAAGGAGTTAATATCCAAAATACATAAAGGATTCATAAAACTCAACAACAGAAAAACATTCCAATTTAGTAAATGAGCAGGAAATATGAATAGACACTTCTCCAAAGAAGACAGACAGATGACCAACAGGCATATGAAAGAATGTTCATCATCATTTATTAAAGAAATGCAAATCAAAACAAGATAGTACCTCATATGCATGGGAATGGCTGTTATCCAAAAAGACTAGAAACAAGTGTTGGTGAGGATGCAATTTACACTTGGTGGGAATGTAAATGGGTTGAACCATTATGAAAAGCAATATAGAGATTCCTCGAAATATTGAGAATGGGTGCATCCTGGTGGAGTGGTGTTTTGGTCAACTACCTCCAACTGAAGCACAAGCCACATACATTCCAAGGACCCGAGTTCACATTCCAGTCCAGTGAGAACAACCAAGATGTACAACTATATAAAAATAAAGACCTACCTCCTCTCTTCCTTCCTGCTTGCCTGCTCATCTTCATCCCTACCTGCACCTTTCCCTTAAAAAAAAAAAAAAAATACATACATACATACATATATATATACACGTATATATGTATGTGTGTATCTATCTTTATATATATGCATAGAGAGAGAGAATGGAAATTCCATATGATCCCATTATTCTACTTCTTGGTATTTATCTGAAAATAATTCAAAGAGATGTATGCATCCCCATGTTTATTGCAGCATTGTTTACAATAGCCAGGAACTGGAAACAATCCTAAGTGTCCATTAACAGATGATGGGATGTATGTGTGTTTGTATGTGTATATACGTATATGTGTGTAGGCACACACACAATGGAATGCCATTCAGCTATTTTAAAAATGATGCAGTCCTGTCATTTGCAGCTATATAAGACAAACTTGGTGGTTGCCAGAATGGAGGGGATGAAGGGAGTGGGGGGATCAGGTAGAGATGATCAATTATAGGGTGGAGGGTGGAATTGAACCCTTGTTGGTAAACTTAATGTGGTAAAAGCAGATGCTGATTTGCAGTGATGCACACCTTAAACAGGTTGTATGTTAACAAACATAACCTTATAATGTTACTATGCAATATTCAATAAAATTTTGCAAAACAAAGTTCCCTAAGTAAATAAAATTGTTTTATAATGATAGATCAATCTTGGAAAATAAAACAATTAAAAACATGTACCTAATAACAGTACTAGTATTCATTAATGAAAATGAAGACAGCACACCCCAAAACTTAGGGAATGTAGCTAATGTAGGTAGTAGATGGAAATTTATAGATGCAAAAGCCTTTATTAAGAGCTAAGAAAGAGCTCAGATTGATCTTCCTACTTTAAGATACTAGAAGAGAATGACACACTTCTTCAAAGCAGAAAAAAGGGTAACAATAAAAAGCAGAAATTAATGAAATAGAGAATGTCTTTTTCTTGTAAAGATGAAATGGAAAATTGCTAGAAAGTAAATCAAGAGTACAGGAGATTGAATTAGGAATCAGAAACCTGCCCACAAAGGAAAACCCAGACCCAGGTGGTTTTCACCACTGAATCTACTAAACATTTAAAGAAGAATTCTTATTATCAGTGCTTAACAAACTCTTCCAAAACACAAATTCTAACTACAGTAAACGGGAAGTGCCTCAGCCTGATAAAGAACGTCTACTAAAAACCCACAACCAGAGTTAACATCATGCTTACTGTAAAAGTTGGGATGTTTCCTGTTAAGATCAGGAACAAGTCAAGGATATCTGCGCTCACCGCTTCTATTCAACATTCTGCTAATGGTTCTAAGTAGAGCAGTTAGGCAAGAAAAATAAGATTGGAAAGGAAGAAGCAAAACTCCCTGTTTCCAGCTGACTTGACTTTATTTATATATGAAATCCTGTGGAATCCTAAACTGTTAGGATTAATAAATGAGTTCAACAAGGTTTCCGAATACATAACAATATATGAAAGCCAATTCTATTTTTATACACCTTCAATGTATTACCTGAAAATGAAATTAAGAAAACAATTTAAGGCACACCATTAGTAACTCAGGTGGCTGAGATGGCTGGGTGTGGACCATGTAAAACCCAAGGACCCAGGTTCACAACCCAGTGCTGAGGAAGAAGAGAGACTCAAATAAATAAAAATGCTTCTTCCTTTTCCTTCCTTTCTCTCTAAAAGGTAAAAGTAATTTCATTCACATTAGCATCAAAAAGAATAAAATACTAAGGAATAAATTTAACAAAAGAGGAAGAGAAGTTCAAAATAAATGAAAAAATATTCACTGTTCCTGGATCAGAAGAATTAACTTCCTTAATGTGGTAATATTCCCCTAAATATAAGGCTAAAATTATAAAACTCTAAGAAGAAAACAGAAGGGTAAATCTTCAAGACTTTGAGTTTGGCAAAGGATTCTTACATGTCACACCAAAGCCATAAGTAACCAAAAAAATTTTAATAAATTAAACATCAACATTTTAAACCTTTATGCCAAGCAGATAACATTAAGAAAATGAAAAGATAATTCACAGAATGGGAGCCTTTTTAGTAGTCATTTGTCTGAGTCAGGAATTGTATTCAGAATGTATTTTTTTGAACAAAACTGATAACGCAAAAATAAAGAGATATCGCCCAAATAATAAATGGACAAAGACTCTGAATAGACATTTCTCCAAAGAAGATATGCAGATAGCCAATAAGAAATGAAAAAAATACTTAATATTATTTATCACTAGAGAAATGCAAATTAAAACTTCAAAATGCCACTTCACACCAACTAGGATGACTAGAATCAAAACTGAATTAGTGTTAGCAGAAATGTGCTATGAATATAAAATGATGCAGCTATATTGGAAAACAGTATGGTTGTTCCTCAAAAAGTTAAACAGATTTACCATATGACCCAGCAATTTTACTCTTGGGTATATATGCAAGATAAAAACATATGCCCACTTAAAAACTTGTACAAAACTTGCCAAAATGTTTATCAATCAATGAATAGATATACAAAATGTAGTGGTATCCCTACAATGGAGTATTACTTGGCCATAAAAAGGAAAGATTTTGAGTGATTCCCACGACCCAGCAAGTTTCCAGAGCCCCAAAGACAAGGAGTAACACACCCCATTCCACTATCATTAGCCAGGCAGCTGCCAAGAACAAGGGCCATATCTCCAGCTATCTGGCAAACAAATGCTGTATTGCCTTTCTGAGGTGCCCACAAGTATAATTGGGGAGAATCTTCAGGAACAAGTGGTGGAGGCGTGCCCTGATGGAGCAGTGATTAAGTCAATTGCCTTGGAAGGAGCAAGACTCATACCCCTGGGTTCCAGTTCCGAGGGCCTGGAAGGAAGCAACCAGTGTGAACAACTAAATGAAAAATGAAAATGTTCCTTCCTCCTCTCTCTTCCTGCCTATGTGCCTTCATTCCTGCAAAAGAATCTGGATGTAATATAGGAGGCAGTGGTTCAGGCAGAGGAAGCAGCTACAGAGATTACTAGGAAGCTGCAGAGAAGAAGTGCTTGAAGAAGGAAGAGAAATGGCTGAGTGTGATTGCCCTCGCAGAGGAGCCAGGTGAAAGACCCAAAAAGAAGAAAAAATAAAAGCCTAGGAGGCTCCTCAGAATGGAATGGAAGACCCATCAGTCTCTTTCTCCAAACCCAAGAAAAAGAAGTTTTTCCAAGGAGGAACTCATTAGTAGTGATCTTGAAGAGACAGCTGGCAGTGGAAGTCTTCTCAAGAGTAAGAAATCTTCCCCCAAAGAGGAACCAGTTAATGATCAGAACAGAAAAGTTATCTCCAAGAAAGAGGAAACTCTCTTCCAGGGAGGAGCAGCTCAGCAGCCGCCCTGAAGCGGCTGCAACAAGTGCAGTTCCAAGGGAAAAAAGAACGGTTCCAAATACTATCCCAGAAGATTAGAATGGACATTACTCTGGTGGGGCGTGCCCCAGGTATGTTCCTAACCCATCTCCTATCCCCACGAAAAACAAATTCACAAGAAAAAAAAAAAAGCAATGAAATACTGATAATATTGATGTATATGACAACTTGAATTAACCGGTAAAACATTATCCTAAGTGGAAGAAACCAGCCACAAAAATCCATATCTGGTGGAGTAGTAGTCAGGTCAGTCACCTCCGAAGGAGCAAGCCCTGGTTTCACGGCCTGGGTCCAGGAGGAAAACAGCCCATGGAAATAAAATAAAAATACTTCTTCCTTCTCTCTCTTTCTGCCCGTCTGCCTACTCACCTTCATTCCTTCCTTCACCTTCCCTTTAAAAAAGAAACAAAAATCCACATCTCAGTTTTTACTCATAGGAAAGTCCAGAACAGGGAAATCTTTGGAGACTAAAAGTAGATTAGTGGTTGTTCAACGTTTGAAGGGGAGTGGGATGAGATAGGGCAAATGGAGAATGATAGCTAAAACATAAGGGGTTTCTTTTTGAAGTGATGAAAATGTTCAAAATTTGGCAATAATGATGGTTGCACATACCTGATTATAATAGAAAACATTGAATTGTACACTTTACATGGGTGAATTGTTTGGTACGTGAACTATCTTTCAAGATGTTAAAAAGCAAAAAAACAAGGGAGATCTTTATACACTGGTCTGACTCAATCTCTTAGACTGTTAATTAAGCAAACAAATGCATGGCATAAAAAATAATTATTCCTTATCCTGTATGTGCCGGCAGTTACATGAATCTAAATGGGTGTTAAAATTCATAGAACCTACCACAGAAGAAAAAGGGGTAAATTTATAATAAAATAATGTAAAAAAATAAAATCTTAAAAGAATGACAGAAATTAGTGCACCCTGGCGGAGTAGCGGTTTTGTCGGCCGCCTTCCTCCGCCTTCCACGTGGTCGACATATTATTGCAAGGACCCGGGTTCACATCCTGGGGCCAGAGAGAACAGCTAAGATAAAGTGTTTCTTCCTCTCTCTTCCTGCCTGCCTCTGCTCACCTTCATTCCTGCCGCACCTTTGCTTAAAAACACACTTACACGCATGCGTGAGTGTACCTATATACACAAATATATACATACAGATGTAAAGTGAGAAGAGGGATAGGCTAAATTGTCACCAAAGTTGGTACTCTTGGTGGTGGACATCAGGAGAATCTTCAAGAAGAAAGTTACAAGAGAGTACCTTTAAAGATTTGACGCAGGACAGATACTTTTTTTAAGTTAAGTACACGCTGGAATGAAGGTGAGTAATTAGGCAGGAAGAGAAATTTTTTTGTGGTGTTTTTTTGTTTTTTTGGTTTTTTTTTCATCTTGGTTGTTTCCAGTGACCCCAGGTCATGAACCAGGCTCCCTGGGATATGTGTGGACCGCACTCAGTGAACTAAACCACTAGGTTACTAGGGCACGCTGGGACAGATAGATATTTAAGAAGAGGGTTAATGAATAAATAAAAATAGTTTCAAACAATATTAACAATGGGAAAGGGAATGCCTGACTGTTGGGAGAGCACTGTTTAGTTCTGCTGAAAGGAAGGATACATACAGAAAGAAAATAGTCAGATAGTGAATTTCCTTGCATGTCAGGTTATGAATTGAACACTTCATTATGGAGTAGTCAGTTTTGAGCCATTAAAGTTACCTGATCAGTACTGTTCCTTGGGGAAATTATTTTAGAAGAACTATTAATGATGAAGTTGGAAACTAGTTATGTTAGTTCAACCAGGTGAGAAGGAAGTGCTAAGAGGCATGGTGGAGGTCTGAGAGAGGAGGGAACAGATGGGATCAGTAGATGAAGAATGTGGCAGTTAGTTAGGGAGGGAGAAAAGAGTGAAAAATTGAGTTACCTTTTGAGTCTGAGCTACTACCGGGAATGATATTACTATTAAGAGGAGAAAAGAAAAGCAGAGAAATTGATGAGTTTAGTTTGAGGAGCTGGTAGACCTCTAATTAAGAGATTTAGTGGCAGTTAAGAGAAGGAAGCCATATAGGATAGTAGAAAAAGCACTTGGCCCTTTTCTTTATCTATAAAAGAGATGCTCCCTGAGCCTCAGATTCATAAAGTGGAATAATTATATACCTACCTAATATGACTGCTGTGAGGAATACGTATTCCCACACATGCACATCTTGTTCAGAACGATGCCTGGTACGAAGCTCATTGTTAGATGAAGTTCTTTTCAAATCTGGTGGCCCGTTGTTGTTACACAGTCCATTTCTGTGAGATTGGCATTCCAAGGTAGAAGTCAGAGACAGTGATAAAGGTTAATCATTTATTTTCTGAGGTATTATTGAACAGATGCCATGAGATAACTAGAGGAAAATGCAAAGAACGTATGAATGGCAAAAACAATATTAAGGAGCATTAGGAAGCAAGAGGCCGGAATCTATAGGAGGGGCCAGCAAAGCACCATTCAGAGAAAGAGAAGGAAAACTAAGTAATAGTGCCAGGGAAACTAAATGAGATTAAAATGATAACTCCAGGGAAGATGGTTTCTAGAGTCCATTTGAGCTAAGTTTGAAGGTTTGTGGGATGTATCTGACAGACATGGAGAAGTTAGAGATGAAAGCAAAGGAAATTGATGAGGCATATTTCTGTGAAGATTCAAAAGATAAGAAGATAATTTCTTTCTTTGAAGTGGTATAAAAGGAAGAAGGGATTTTTGGTGATGCAATGAAATTTGAGGTTGGGAAAGCTGGAAGTCAGAGAAGCTCATGTTAGATACCCATTTTTTCCCCATAAAATAGAAAGCAGGTTCATTAGAAAAGAGAAAAAAGGGAGGGAATAAAATTTAAGGATGCTTCTAGGCAGCTTTAAATATTTTCTCTCACTCTGCTCCTTGTAGCAATGGAAAATATATGATCCATGTCAATTGTATCAAGTAATGTTTACTGAAACTTTAATATCAGCCAGGTATCATGGTTAGAACTTATTTCAAACTTAAAACATCCTTTACAGGCAAATGGTATTAGGCTATTATCCACATATTACAGAGGGTAATGCATGAGACAGAGAAAGAATTGGAAATAGCTCCTGGTCACCAAGCTGATAAGAGGCAGAACCAAGATTATGCGTTAACAATCAAGCTTTCAGAGGCTTTACTTTCAAATTTCAGTAAGGCTGAGAAATATTGGTTCAAAAATATACAGTATATAAAGTATAACATTACAGCATATAATTTTAATATGGTTAATAATTTTAAATAGATAAAGGATGCCTTCTTTGATAAATGCATTGGGGCAGTTTAACTATCCATTTTAAATTGTTTTAATTAATTTTACCCATATTTAAACATTAAAATATAATAAAAATCAGAATATTTGTGGCAAGGTAGAGATTAATTTAGGGGAACTTTCTGGGTTAATAGGAATGTGCTACATAATTCTATTATAATATTGGTTACTGAGTCTTTTTTTGTTAAAACTTACTGAATTATACATTCAAAATTTGTACATTCTGCTCTATCTAAATTTTATCTCAATTTTAAAAAGGTTTCCATATGTAGATACACAAGACATTGTGAAATGAAAAAAGCAGGCTACAGAATGAGACACAATATGATACCATTTTTTATAAAGAAAAAGATATAATTGCCACCAGTTATTTCTGTGGATCCACACTTAGGTTTGTAAATGTCTCACGGTTCTTGAGTTCAGCTGTCCGACTCCACCATGAGATCCTGCCCTTAGTGTCCATCTTTTTTTTTAAGAGAGAAAGGAAGAAAGGAAGAGGAGGATGCATTGTTATTTATTTAGTTAGTTGTTCATTCTTGACTTTTCACCTGGCCCGAGGTCTTGAACCCAGGTCCTTAGGCTTACACCTGCTTCACAGGCTAGCAGCTCAGCACCCTGAGCCACAAGAGGGCTCACCCTCTAGTGTCCATCTTAGATGCTCTGAGGATATCTTTGTAGGATGTAAAGACTTTTAAAAAATAAATAAAAGGAATGGTGCAGGTAGGAATCAAGGCAAGCAGGCATGAAGAGAGAGGAGGAAGAAGCATTTTATTTGGTTATTTATGTTGGTTGTCCCCCTCCCACCCCAGTAATTAACCCAGGTCTTTAGGATGTTTGTGGACTGCATCTGGTGGACTTATCTGCCAACCTACCGGGGCAAACCACGAAAGACTTTTATATTATGACATTAAGTATAAATTTCCCCACTGTTTATAATACTCATATAGTATCTCCAGTGAAGGAATATATTTCATTTCAAGAATTGCTAACTAAAGATCATGACTTGTTCGCATAGTGATTTTAAAACCAGTATATTCTGCAGCAGCCTAGAATAATGGAACTGTCATTGAACTAGAGGATCCAAGGTCTTGTCATACTCTGCCATTGATAGATGACTATTTTGGAGCAATTCATTGAATCTCTCTGGCCTTTAATTTCCTCCTTGGTTAATGTAATGGACATAGACTCTTTCCTGAGGGTCCTTCCAGGCCTAAAATTCAGCACACCCTTTCTCTCCATTCAAACAGATCTTCTGAGAAATAGGTCACTTAACCTACAATGGATATGTGAACAGTAAGGGATTTTTGCTTTTATGTTTTGAAACAGGTAACAACCAAAGCCAAGCAACTGAAGGATTCAGTGACCTATTCCCCAGGTGAGTTGGCACTTCATCCCATTCATCTAAAGCGGTTTCTTCATAATAAATCTCATTTCATTCTTTAGTCTAATGGTATAGTAGTCTTATCCAGTGAACTCTACTGAGCGATCATATCTCTGAAAGGGATCACATCACAGGCCCTAACAAACCAATCTAGCCATGCACATACCATGGTTACTAGCATGTGTTTTAAATGTAAAGAACCATAAAGACTGTTCTGCTCTAGTATCTAACTCAGGAGAAAACTTTGGGCACCACACAAGCATGCTTGCGCAGTTCCCTCACCAGCACACACAGCCGCCCTTCAGAATAGACAAGCTACTTTCCCAAGAATCTTATTTCTCAAAATCTGTTTACTCCAAGAATAACTGGAACTTTGTTAGAATCTCTGTGGACTCAGGAGGTAAGAATATAGCGCCAACCTTCAGTCTATCTGGGTCCTAGGCGAGCAAGCTGGGAATCAGTGAACCCGCTTCTCAAAAGTTATCCCCAGGAAGGAGCCAGTGTGGGGTTCTGCAGACATCAGGAAAGGGGAGTTCTGCATTCCTTTCTGGCTGATAAAATTATCTGTCTGGACCTGGAGGCAGAGGACATGAATTATAATGTGAAAGAAGCTTTCCTCAAGAGGCTGCCACAGATGTGCTCCTGAGCAGTCAGATGGTGTTGGTGGTGAGACACACTCTCCCTAGAGCCTGGGCAGGTGGTCACAGCTGTGAGAACAGGAGCATGTGGGTGGACATGTCCGGTATCAGTGAGACATCTCCGTCCAGGAAAGGTAGTCTGTCTGCCGTGTACGGTCACTAAGGCAGCACAGTGGCACTGGAAGCAGCTTCAAGCAGACAGCAGACCCCAGTGTCAGTGTCTCACCCACAAATGCTGAACAGAGGGGAAGATCAGACACTTCAGTCACAATGACAGAACACAAATTCTAGATCATGCTGCATGACCTTCCTTACCAAAAGGTAAGCAGTCTATTCCTTCTTGAAGAGAGCTCTGTGTTCTTTGTTCATAGCCTGATTCAGCAGTGATCTGCTGTTCCTCAGAGTAGAGGAAAGGCTTGGAACCAGACCAGACTCTGGTCCACTTTGGTCTGAGACTGGCTTTCCTCATCTGTAAAATTAGGGCAATGAGACCTGTCTTTCTTGAATCGCATAAATATTAATTAAAATAATATGTGCCAAACACCTCACACACCGGTGTTGGAGGCTGCTCCACCTCTTGTCACTGAGCTGACCCTGCCTTTTCATCTGTGTCATGTGCCCTTTCCCACAGGGATGGTTCGACTCTCTGAACTCAGATCAACAGCTCAGAATTCCAGGTCCACCCAGACCCCTGCGGCCTTGCCTGACAACATCATCACCCAGCGAGAAGATACAGAGCCCATCTCCGAGGGGGAAGGGGAAGCTGATGAAGAGCGAGAGGAGGAGACTGAAGAGCAGGGCGCTATGGCCCCTGAGAGCAGGCCAAGGAGGCGGAGGCCAGTTCAGCTGCCTGAGACGACGACAAAGGTAGAGCCAGAGGAAAAGTTCCGAGGAAAGAGGCAGAAGGACTTTGATATATCAGAACAGAATGAATCCAGCGATGAGGAGAGCCAGAAAAGAGAGAGAACTCGTGCTGCGGAAGAGCCATGGACTCAGAATCAACAGAAGCTTCTGGAATTAGCATTACAGCAATACCCAAAGGGATGCTCTGACCGCTGGGACAAAATAGCCAAATGTGTCCCATCTAAGAGTAAGGTGGGTGAAGTAGGGGAAGAAAAAGACCTGCTCTCGTTTTGAAATACCACTGAGGTGCTGTCACCAACTCACTCATTCTTCCCTTCATCTCATTCCTCTCTACGACTCTCCGCCTGATCTAACTTCCAATGTCTTTCTTGGGGTAGCTAGCATATGTCTGCACCAATTAGTGTGTGTGAGATGAAGATGCTCAGTTTAATCAGACAGACTAGCTCAGTTTCTCAGAGAAAGTTCCATGCCTGGAACACAGATTTCACCCACTTCTTGAGTGTTCTCTCTACTGAGCAGTAGTTGGAGATGTTAACCAGTGTGAGCAGAAGAGTCTCATGAAGTCACAGGGCGGGCGTGTGTGTGGAAGTCAGGGCTAAAGGACCGCCTATTGGGAAGTTATCCAGGACTTAGCAGCAGCACCTAGTTGACCCGAGACGTTGATGCCCACTGTGTGTGTTGGGGCAGAAGGGCGGAGGGATCCCTATGAGATTGATATTGAGGATTCATCGTACCCTCTGTAGGTATTTCTCCTGTTTACAGCTCCTGGATCTGCTTAAATAGTTCTCAAATAAAAACTCAGATAGGAATGAAGATGGGGTGTCCTTGTGGAAAGCCAGCCTCCCCACCCTCATCTTTGTCTCTGACGCTGACAGTTTGGAACTGAAAGCCTTGCAGTATGACCGTGTCAACTTGGCCTTTCTGGACACACCTCTGGGGTGTCTCTCCCTATAGCTGCAGCCAGTCAGAGGCACCGGGAACACTGAGAAATCAGAAGAAGCCATCTCTTCTGCGCCCTCTGTGTCTATCACTCAGTAGCCTCTGGGCACATTAATGTTCATTTACATTCTTTATTTTTTTAATTGAAATTCTGTGTGGGAAAATCTAGCTTGTGGCCATGAATGTCCCTGTGTGCCCAGGTCTAGTTATCTATCACCTACTTGAAAATGATGAAGCTGAGAATTCCCAGGGAGAAAAATAAACTTATTAGCAATTGATCTATTTGAGAAAACAGTCTCCCAGCCTCTCCAAGTGCTTTGCCAGAAGTAATTATTTTCCCTGAATTTCTCTAGCATCTGTCAGGACGCAGGCATTTACATGTGTGATGAATTGACATTGGCTTCAAATGAAGGAGCTGGAACTGTGGATTCCTAAGGATAGAATGCTCCAAAATACTCGTTGCCTTGGGACTTGAAAACTGTCCTCTTTCAAGCAGAAATGAGCAGCTTTCATTGCCCTGCAGGTGTTCCCTTTATGCCTTAACTTTAGAACAGGCACAGGGTGGGAGCCTGTTGTGGAACACTTCCAGAATCCTGGGCCTGAAGAAGGAGCCCTTTCCTCAGGGGCACCTGGCGGGTCTGCTGTCGCCTGGGCAGAAGGCAGGGCTGTGCTGGTGGGCAGCCAGACATTAAGGCAGGGCTGCTACTTTAAAGACCATGTGTCTTCGGGGTACAGAGCAGGCACTGATTAGAAGATACTTTCAAAACACTACTAAGGTAAATCCTAAGACAGGAGTGGAGATCCATTCTCTGTCCAAGGCAGCCAATGAGGTCATCTGCTAGGGAGCAGCATTCAGTTTCCATTGGACCTTAAGTTAGAAAGACCGACCATGCCATTGGGTGAGTATTTTTTTTAACAGAAACACATTCCAGAAAGTACCTTGTGCTAAACACGAGAGGAGCGAGGCCCCTCCCCACATTACCTCATCTCTGCTTTAGTCATCAGTCCCCACCCCTCAGGGGTGACAGCTGTAGGCATCTGGGATCTGAAGTGAGTAGTTCTGGAGCCTGGTAGGTGGGAAGACTGAGATGGGGGAGCAGGCGGAAAGAGTTTTAGCACATTCCCTGCAGTGTCTGTGAGTCTGGCTGGGCTGCTGGACCCACCACAGAAAGGTCCCAGCAGCCCGAGGAAGAAACTAACCCAAATGAGAAAAAACTCAGGGATGCTTGGCCTCCAGGGTTTTCAGTTCTCTGAAGTGAAATGTAAAATGCTAACTGGAGTTAGCAGGCGGAAAGTCACAATCCTGACCATGGAGCAGGCCTCACCTCAGCCCTCACCGGGGCTGCACGTGGAGCTGGCCTCTGCCTGTCTAGCCCTGTCGCCCTGTGGCCGCCATGCTGGGGGTGCTGTGTAGAATGAGTGGACACAGACCTCCTCAGCAGGCATGGCCAGCAAGTGGGCCACTGCAGGCTCGGCCACACATGTCACTCTGCCTTGTGGAAGGAATTGTCTCACCTCTGTTTTTCTCTTCCTACAGGAAGACTGTATTGCTAGATACAAGTTGCTGGTTGAACTGGTCCAAAAGAAAAAACAAGCTAAAAGTTGAATATTCTGGAAGATGATGGTCACCTTCATTTTCCAAAGTGATTATTTTAAAAATCTTATGCAGAAATTTGCATTTTGTACCTCAGTATTTCTATACGTCATGTGCCTTAGTAAAAAATAAATAAATTTTTAAATAAACGTTGTGCTCTATGGTTTAAACAAATACTGTGTTAAAGGGGAAAAGGGGATTTGAGGATTTTGCAGATTATTCTCTCAGCACTGCAAAGTTTCATTTCCTGAGGAACAAACTGAATAGTACTTTCTAGCAATTAGGCACACATAAGATTTTGAAGGAACACCTGAATGACTTGTGTAAGAATTAAAACGTAACATGTTGCTTTGACCAAAGAACACGCAGGCTAAATGAGCTTATTGGTAGAAGGATGCGGGTAGCTGGGGAGAGAAAAACAGTTTGGTATTGAGCTATATGGCTAAGAATCGCGTGCAGTTACCTTCATTATGTGTGTCAAAAAATCTAAATCTAAATGAACAAGGACAAAAGGCAGCAAATTCTTAAGTTTAGACCGATAGGTAGAAATGTGTCTCCAGCTGATAGGATTTCCAGAGAACATGCAGAGACTGATAGACTCAGGTCTGACCTTCCAGTACTGCTCTGTGCTCGGTTTCCCTCAAACTCCTCCTCAGTGTTCGCAGTGAACTGGCACCTCAGCCGAACATTCCTTTCAATCCCTGTCCTGTGCTCAGGGCTGGGAATCTTCACCAAGGGCAAAACTGCCTGAACTTGAAAACCATAAAGCCAAGCAGAGCCCAGTCCAGGGCTTGATTTGCTATCTAGAAAGATGTCCTTTTTCTCTCAGAAATGATAGTCGGCTACAGATTCCTGGAAAAGTTTGTGTGGCCCTGCCGGCCACTCCCTCTGTCACCTTTCATCCTGTCCCATGCCACCCGACTCTGACATAGCTCCATGAGGGGATTCTGGAAGGAACTTGCCACCTTAGAGACCTCAAACAGCAGTTGAAAAGTAAAAAAACAGCTAATTTCCAACTAGCTGACCCAGCAGCCGTTTATCAGCAGCATCCATCCGTCCCTTGTCTCTGAGCCCAGTCTGGGGCCTGGTCCAGCCCTGGCATTCTCTGAGTTTCCCCATTAGTTGCCCTCTTCCCTGCTGTACACCCCTGGGAAGTGTCACACCCCGAGTCCCACTACACATTTTCTGGGCCTCCACATGGGCGAGCCCTCAGGGGCCAAAGATGCTCATGAAGTGCAATTTAGGATGAAACCCCTGTCTCCCCGGCAGTCTCAGCTTTTCTCAGCCCCTCAGGACCCTGGCCTGGTTTTCTAGCGACAAAGCCCTTCCCTCCCTGCCCCTCCAGAAGGCGATCAGAAAGTGGTGCTCTCTGTAAAGTTCTCTTTCCGGGGCTGGGGCCTGCCTGGTGAGGGGCTCCAGGGCACAGCCACACACGGGCCACCGTGGGCTTGTTCACTGGCCATGATCAAGACAGCACAGCTCACTGACCCCACAGGCCTTCTCCAGGTCCCACTCCCCAAATGAGCCCTTGGGGCCCCACCATGGGACCGGGCTGTGAGAGAGAGACACCTGGCACCTTTGTCGCAGCTCCTTTAGTAGGGAGCTGCAGCCTACGTCATTAGGATAAAAGCGGATCATCTGTGTCACATTTCACAGTCGTACCTGGCTTGTCGAAACTGTTTTTCTAGCTGACTTCCATCAGCATTTTACCTGGCCCTTGAGCAGTGTACAGGGCACCCTTCATCTTCACAGGCATTGTCTGCGCTCACCAGGGAATCCCCAGGAGCCCGCAAGGGGGTGCAGTCATTCCACTTTGAAAGTTTCCGAAGAGAGGGCCCCAGGGTCACACCACAGAGGTGCAGCCTGGACGGGGCCTCAGCCCCACCCAGCTCGCCTGTCCTGTCCGACTCCCCTAGCCTGGTCAGCCCGGCCTCTTCCTCCTCAGATACAGGCCAAAGAAGGGAACACGTTTTAGAGTCAAAGACACCTGCTCCTGGATCAGGCTCAGGGAGCCAGGATAGGGGCTACCAAAGTGTCTTGGTGACTGGGGATGAGGGGGGTGGGCCCCAGTTATCCCTATCATGGCACACCAGTTGGATGATCTGTTCCATGGTCACCTGTCAACGAGAGATTACTCAAAGGTGGCAGATTCTGAATCCCCTGAGATGACAGATGGCTGTACCTCCTACAAATGGCTATTCCCGCCAGGGTGCTCATACACCTGTCCACACCCACCAAAGACACCTGTGAAGTCTCGGGCTCTTGACCACCAGAGGCTGTGTCTGGAGGCGGAGGTGAGCAGTGGCCGCTGTGACAGGTCTGGCCAGGTTTGATCATTTGGGAGAAATGGGGTTTGATATTCTGTCCTCAGTTTTAAAGTCCTTTCTCCCAGATCTTAAAACAAAGCTGCCTTCCAAACAACAGGCTGGAAAAACGTGGTTCCACTCAGGTCTCAAGACCCTTTGGGCCCTCACTGCTGACTCCAGTGGGGTGGGACGATCCTGTGCCAACTGTGAAGGGGGCTGGCTAGCTAGGTTCATGGCTTCTAGCCATTTGTAATGATGACACCTCTCCCTCTTGTCACCTGCAGCTGGCTGGGACCACATCAGCTGGAAGAGTTGGGTTTAGTCCCTGGTTTGAGTAAACTACTTGACCTCCAGCCTTGGAAATGAATCACTGGGGAGGCCAAGTTAATGCAAACAGAAGCTACAGTGATTTTCTTCTGGTACAGAGAGACTGACTTTACGTGGATAGAAAAGGCAAAGCACTCCAGCAAGTTGATTTCAGGGAAAACAAGTAGTTTTTGAAAGAGTCAGAGGGGAAGGCGGTCAAGATGGCGACCCGGTAGGACACGTCAATCTCTCTGACAGAGCAACTAGAAATCACTATTCTTCAGACACACGTGGCATTGAAGGGCTGACCTGGGGGCTGCAGACTCAGTGGCAGTGATCACCATCACAGTGGTAGGTGAAGGCTTCAGTTCAGAGCTGCGTCGGGAACTTGGGGCTCCCAGCCTCCGGGGGTGGTGAAAAAGCAGCAGAAAGGGTGGAACCATTTGAGGACCTGAGCTTCCCAGGAGTTGCTCTGAGGGCAGTAGGAAGCCTGGCCAGCAGAACCAGGACACAGAGTGGGGGTGGGGTGTGGGGATGGGGTGAGGGTATGGAGTGAGGGTGGGGAAAGGGGGACTTGGGGCAAGGCAGGAGGACCAGCGCCCCCTAAGGAAAATTACACAGAGCACCTCCATAACAGAAAGGCAGCTAAGAGAACTTCTCACCCCCAGCCCCACCCCCTTCTCCTTCCACCACATAGCTCCAGAGCTGAAGGATTTGTGCAGTTGGGAAATCCCGCCCGGAAACTTAAAAGAAGAGGAGTCCCAGAAGGAAGCAAACTTCAAGGCTACCCACTGCACCACCCTGTGGAGGGAGGTGGAACTGCAGTCTGATTCCTGATTGTGGGCCACAAAGGTGGTCATTATGGTTCAGAGGCGCTGCCTCCCCCACACAAACTCCAAGTCTGTAGACTGAATTCTCAGGTCCCAACACAGGATCCACCTAACAGAGTCAACAAATCCCACCAGTAGTGATGCCACATAACTCAAGAATTCCCAGTGTTCAAACCAAGATCCAGGCTTCTCTGGTTGCGGCAAGTCCACACCCTACACAACGCCATCACTGCAGGGAAATCTTACCCACAGAAACATAAACAGAATGAAGACACAGAGACATATATGCACAATGATGCATTCAATTAAACCCCAGGGGGAAATCTCAATACAACAGACATGTGTAAACTGAGTATGAATTTAGGGCAAAAATGATAAACATATTTATGAAAATCAAGAAAACAGTGGAGGAAGAGAAAGAAAACAAAGAAAAAGAGAAACAAGATATCAAAGAAATGAAAAGCATGATCTCTGAATTAAATAACTCAAGAGTAGGATGGATGAAGCCTCTAGTGGAATCATTGAGCTAAAATATAAAGAATCTTAAAAGCAGACAGAGGAAAACAAGTCACATGCAAAGAAGTCTCCATACAACTGTCAGTGGCTTTCTCCACTGAAACTCTACAGGCCAGGAGGGAATGGCACGATGTATTCAAAGAAAAGGATTTTCAACCTAGGATACTATACCCTGCAAGATTATCATTCAGAACAGAAGTAATGATAAAAAGCTTTTCCAGTAAGCAAAAGTTGAAGGAATTCATCACCAGAAACCCAGTTCTACAAAAAACACTAAAGAATATAAAGTGTAAAGAAACCCTACTTACAAACATTAAGACAGCAAATATAAAAAGTGAGTTGGACAAGAGGGGACTAAAAATGTAGATGCTTAGAATGAGTGTAAGACTAATGGAATTTCAAAAATAGGAAATAAACAGAATTCTTAATGGTAGCCTCAGGGAAACCTCAAAATATAGGGAAAAAGCAAACAAGAAAACAAAAAGGGAAATGAATCAACACATAACTACATCCAACCTACTTAAGAGAAGAAAGAGAATAATGACATTCTAACTCTTGTGATGTATGAAATACTCAGACTGAGATGTAATTTCCATATCCTAAAATTAATACAGTATTATAAACAAAATAAATCATAAAATTATTATTAAAAGAAAATAAAGGACATCATATCAAAAAAGAAAAGAAATAGAGTGTGCCCTGGTGGAGTAGTGGTTGAGCCTGCCGCCATTTGGAGCCCCAGGGACCTGGGTTTGCATCACAGCAGGGGATGGAACAGGGAATAACCAAGATAAACAGCTAAATAAAATGGGTAGAGTGTTTTAAAAACATAGAAGAGAGGCCACACTGTCCTCTCCCCGTGCGGGGCAAGGTGAGGCTCCCACCATGTGGCCAGGCCCTGCTGAGGTTGAGAGCCAGAGTCTACCAGTTCTGATCCAGTCTCTTCCCCAGGCCTCTGCAGGTCTCCTGGAAGACCCTACAGGGCACCTGGCACTGGGAACATAAAGCCGAGAGTAACAGACAGACAGACAGGCAGGAGCGTGCCCTAGACCAGTGTCTCTGGATTAATTACCTGGGTTGAACTCAGTGGAGCCCGTCTCTGCTTGGTCTGGTGTAAAAAGAAATCCTAGTTGCACAAAACGAACTCGACAAAGATTCAGAAGCAAGAAGGGTGTTGTTTTATTGTGTCTCCTACGTTAGAAAGGAAAATGAACAGTCTTTCAATGTTTTATTTTCTGCTGTTACTCAGAAAGTGTTATAAAATTATCTTGAAGTTGTTTGAAATATTCTGATGCAATACTATGTTACTATTACAAACTCAGAAAAAGCATGTTTAAACTTGTGTGGAACTTTGCTTGTGTTTAGTAAAGATAGTAAACCTACATTGAGTGATAGACAAGTAGAGCAGACGTCAGCGATGTCCTGACACAACAATGTATGTTAAAGTGTGATATGTGATATGAATATTAAGATGTGATAACAAACCCCCCGAGTGTATCCAACTGATAGCCCGTGGATTCAAGCCGTAAGGGACTCGGACTTCAAGCAAGTCAGTCGCCTTGACTCTGACATAGACCCTACGATGCTCCTCCGTATGGTGATCAGCTGGAAGCAACTGCTCCCATCCTGTCGGATGCTTAGCTCTTCGTCAGTCAGAACCTATCGCTGCAGCCGCTGTTCAAGAGAAGATCACCAATGGGCCCCTCTTAAGCTGAACCCAGGCATCAGGAACTTGTGTGTAACTCGCAACTAATACTTGTGTGGTCGTATCTTACTCTGGCAGCGTAGAAATACTAATATTTATATAAACTCTCCTAAGAGTAAATAAGTGACAGTGTCCCTAGAGCAGTCTCAACAGTACTCTTGCATATAATTTCCATCTCAATCACATCTTGGACAGAATGACTGTGTAGCATGTGAAATGTATGATAGGATTAAGATTGAAAGCTATTTGTGAGGATTTTGTTAAATAATCCATTTTAAAAAAAAGAAATATTTATCAAACTTAAGATAAAATATCTTAAGATAAAAATTAAGATAAAACATCAAATTGTTTAACTCAAATTATCTTGGTTCCAATATGTTTGCCAAAGGAAGATGTTACTGTGTGAAGATTAGCCCTTTAGAGATAATTGACTGCAGCTTATCTCATTCTAAAGAAGCTTGGCTTAGGAAATTTTTCTTTGGCTAAAATGAGCTCTATCCTGTTACCTTAATAGGATTGAAGTGTCAGAATTGGGTGTGCAGTCTTGCCTGGGGCTCTCTGGCTCCTGGGAGTAGATTCCAGCCTGAGAGACAGGAAGGAGGCTCTAGGCCTTAATCGCCCATGAACCCTCAGTGCTGACATTGCTCAGCATCTAGTCCTCCTGACCACCAGCTTCTGGTGGCAGAGGAATCTGTTGTGACCAGTTGTAGGAGGGTCTGGGGACAGGCCACTCCCTCTAGCGCAGGGCAGTGATGAGTCAGGGTGGTCTTTGGTGGTCCCCAGCGCTTTGGGGGTCTTTCTACTACTCTTGGGTTGCAAAAAGATTCCAATATCAGACCAAAAACAGGGACGCAATGATGGAGAAAGACCAAGCTGATGGAGGTCGAATGCAGGTCCTCAAATTACTAGAAACAAGCTAAAGGCCTAACGAAGTGGCGAGGCTGTGGGCTGCAAGGCAAGAAAGGACCATTTTATGAGGTGGGGGCCTCCAGCACAGCAGAGCTCCCACCCACAGTAAAATGCCAGGCCGGACCTTTATGTCCTTTTGAAAGATCAGTTTCCCCCTGGGATGAGCGACAAGGCCCCTGGCTCACAGCTGAGAGAAGGGGCTCCGAGTAACACCTATTCTGGGAACAGCCCATGTGCAGGATTTCCCCCCACGAGGCTTCGCGAAGCTGCGGTGGCCAAGGTCCGAGGAAGGGGGAGGTTGTGAGGAGCAGAAGGACAGGAAGGGACAGGGAGAGCAGCGCATCTGGGCCTATCACGCACCCTGGTGTCACGGGAGAAGCACCTCATGTCGCTGTCCCCAGGGGAGCCTGGACAGCGCCCCTGTGATCCTCCACAAGGAAGGCCGCTGCGTCAGGCCGAGCTTGCAAAGAAAATGGACACGTGGGTTGTTCAGAGAATCCCAATCCGTGTGGGAAGCAGAAAGCCGGCTGCTAGGTCAGCGCGCATGGAACCAGCAGAGCCCACTGTCTCCAAAAGAATCCACGGATGCGTCCATTGAATGAGGTCACCCAACGCAACTCCGTCAGCAAAAACGTTAATGTCGCTTTCATTTAAACTTCAGAAGGCTGTGAGGTCCCCGCCGACTTGGCTGTGGCCAAGCACTGTGAAATGTCACTCGCGGTCTACTGATCACCTGACCCCGGCCCTCCCAGCCACCGCCCGCCTTTCTTGCAGCTGGATGCAAAACGCATTTTCAGGTTTGACCTTACAGGAACCTCCTGTCCCGAAGGTCAGTGGGGTGCGTGTAAATAAAACAGAGAATCTCAGGCTCCTCCTCAGATGCTGGGACATGTCTCCCCTCTGCTTCTTAAACCTGGGTGTCCCCGAGGGCCTGTGGGCTGCCTCCCCAGCAAGATGTGGGCCCACTGCCACCCACTCTCTGCCTGGAGCCCTGATGCCGACCTGAGGCCCACTCACTGAGCACAGAGGGAACCCGCCTCTCCCTGGTCCCCTCACTGGCAAGGGAGGTCAGAGGTTGTGCCCAGATCGGAAACAGGAGGATCTGGTCCTTTTCCCTGAAAGCTGACATCAGTTGGTTTCAATTTTCTAATTTTCTAGCCCATCCTACTCAGTAGTCACTTCCTCCCGGGGGCCATCCTTACCCAGCCCTCCACCTGGTGTCACCGGAGGACTTTTAGACTGTTCAAGCCCCAGTTCTGCCCAGTTTCTTCATCGGCTCATTTGCAAACCTGGCCTGGCCCCACCCAGAAGCATCATTGATGGTGCTGTGGATTGGGCTGGAATTTCAGGATTTTCATGAAGTGCTTCCCAATTTACTCACTGGTACCAATGAGCCCTTCGCAGCCGTGACTGCTCAGCCTCTCCAGGCCTCCTTTCCCTAATCCACGACGCCAATACACCTCACGGGGTGGTGAAGGGAGGGAGAGAGGCCCCGGCAGGCAGCTCAGAGCCCGCAGCAGCCCCGGTGCTTACAGACTCACTGAAAACTGGCTCAATCCGAAGGAAACCCTAAGGGTCAAGCTCTGGTAACGAAACCTGAAAATTGAACTGGAGCCACCTGAAGCTGCTCATGGGATGAGGATTCCCAGCAAAGGGAATGCTAAGAGGCAGCAATAATTGTTCTAGATGATCTGGGCTATTTGTGGATGCCCAGTTCTAGAAAACACATGTTTGTCCCAGCCACCACCACCTCCCTCCTCCTTTTCCCACCTGCTTTCCTCTGAGTTGCATCTTCCTGCCTGGCTCCCTCGTGGGCTCACATGAACGGTGGGCACCACGGGCTCCAGAACCACAGCAAATTCTCCACTAACCAGCCTCTCCCACAAGCCCGCAGCACCTTTCCCACCTCACGTCTGGGCCTGTTCAAGACCATTCAAAAAGCTCACCCAAATAAAAATGTGTTATTCTTATTTTAACTTTTATGGAAAATTTCAGACATACCTGGAATAGACAAAATAGTATGATGAATTCCATATGTCCACCACCCAACTTTAGCAATGAACAATTCCAGTATGGCTTCATCTATATCACTGGGTACTTCTCTCCTGTTCTATTTTGAAGCGAGCCTGAATATTCTAGCATTTCATCTATAACTTTCAATACGGATCCCTAAAAAGGTAAGAATTGTTTAACCTAAGGACTTAATGAACTCCTTCATATCATCTAAAATCTAATCCTTATCGAAATTTCCAATTAAGACCTTGTTTTCTCCCCCCCAACACAGCACAAATCTCCAACAACATGCAGGGTCCATCCTGCCTTTTCTCCCCCACTAATTCCAAGAAACCTTCTCCCTAAAGGAAAAGGGAAACACCCATCAGGAACTCCTGCCTTGGCCACCAGTCTGGTAGAAAGGCAAGCTGCCCACACCAGGAGATCAGTCCCAAGATAGTGGCCTTGGCCAAAAGCACTGGCTTTATTTGGGAAGACTTAACAGTGAGAAGGGTCTCAAGCTCAGGACACTGGAAAGCAAATCCCCTCTTGCTAAGCGAAGGGACGCTCTCATGGAAAGATGTGCTGAATGGAGGCCAGGTGGCTCTGGCAGAGGCGCGGGGAAGCAAGCTGCACATCTGACCGTTGCTGCAAACAACACAGTCCGATTTCCAAAAACTTTCAAGCATTTGTCACTTTTTAAGTGACAAAAATTGGCCACAAAAATGATATGTATGTATGATTCACCCCTGTAGGGAAAGTATGCATGAGAAAAGAAAATGTAGGAAAATTGTGATTTTTTTTTAAGTTGCCTTTATTTTTTTGGATTTTCAGAAAAATGTGATAACTTTTGTAATTTAGAAAGTGTTGTAGGCCCTGGTGCAGCAGTGGTTAGGTCAATCACCAAGGAGGGTGCCAGGTCACATCGTCCTGGGTTCGAGTCCCAGGGTGGGGGGAAAGCCCCCAATGTGAACAACAAAATAAAGTTCTTTTTCTCTCTCCTCTCTCTTCCTGCCTGCACCTTTCCTTAAAAAAAAAAAAAGGGCGGGGGGGATATTCATACTGGCACCTAACAGTCAGAACTTGACTGTCTCCTGTGGGTCCTGTGATGGGTGTGACAGCAGACCCAGGGGGACAGCCAAGGGACTGAGGTACTGGCTGCAACTCAGGGGCTGGCTCCTTCAGAAAGACCACCTCGCATGTTACATGCCCTTGTGAGTGGCTACCACCAGGACGAAGGGGAAGTTTCCTTGGATGCAAATAATAAGGTGAGGAGTGGACTTCACATGAAGTGACAGTTGGCATGAATTTTTAACAAGGTAAAACATCTTTAAAAATATGCCATCCAAATGTTTACAGAACTTCACAACTATTTCATTTTGAAAATGTTTATAAAAAAAGATCGTGTCACCACTGTGCTTTCTTTCCAATAAGTAAAACTAATGTTAGTATATTAGTCTCATGACAAGTTCTAAAACTCAAAACAGAAGTCCACTCCCTACTTTGAAGAGTGAAATGATGCCTCACTGGAAGGCCCCTTTCACCTGACTCCACAGCCTCTCCCATCGTTGAGGAGAGTCCAGCTCAGCTACAGTCTCATCCTTTCTTCTGCCTGAATGACACAGAGCTTAAGAAAACAACAAGGCACCTGTTTTTTTTGGTGCCCCTTCCCCATGCTTGCTCTTCACCCGAGACACCGATCACACCGGCAGGACTCATGCATGGAAGTCCAGTGGGAACCATCCAGGAAATCCATTTCTCAAGGGTCACTGCTGGGCAATGAGTGGCCTCAAAGCATCTCAGAGCAACAATTGTCGAAGCACAGAGACACGACCCCGAGCGTGAGGTGCCTCTCCAGTGAGGGGCTGCAGGGAAGCACATTCAGCCACACCCAGACTAGTGCTCACACACAGCCAGAGCAGATGACATGGAGACTGTGAGACCTGAGGAAGGAGTTAAATATGAGCCACCTGTCATTCTAGAAGCTGGTCCTCAGCCTTGGGAGAGAGACATCCCAGAATCGAACCAGTGGTTTCCATTTGTGTATTCAAAAGGAAGTCTCTCCAGGAACCTCAAAATTCATGCCTAAAGTTAAAAGCCCAGAACCAGTTTTTCTTGTTGATTCAATTAATTACAGAGAGCAAATTATACAGATGGGTTGATGGAGAAAGTCGCAGGTGATTCTGTGGCAGGTAACACCCACCAGCTGTGGCTTTCCCTTTCATTTAAATGCCTTTGGTTAAAGCTAACTATAAGGGCAAGAAAAATTTAATCTTTAACAAGTAGGAATACGCTTTATTGATGTGCTATAATGTAAGATTGCCTTTGGAATTTGCTTTCCTTTGATCGCCCCAAGACAATTTTTAGGGCTCTCTTATCTAAAGATTAACAAAGATTTGAACACAACGTCGCCTAGCTCTCCAGACTTCACACACCATGCTGAGTCCTCGTGAGCCAAGTTCAGATGAAGGGTTCCTGGGCTGAACAGACCGCGAGGCCTGGGTGGTGTTCCGGGCCTTCGTCTTTCTCAAACAAGAATGACACTTGATGCTGACATAAGTCCTTCCTGACGTGGCTCTCCCACAATAAGAATTAACAAGGATTCATGGACAAGACACCACTGAGAACATCCCAGAACACAAGGGTGGGGCTGAAGCACCCCCTGCCCTGCCAGAAATCCGGACAGACCTCAGAAGGGAAGAGGGACTCCATGCTGCCCCGGCCCCTCCTCAGCTGGTACAGCACCCCAGTGTCCCCCTCCTGTCTCTTGAGTGGGAACATCCAACTCCCCCAGCAATGTGGTTCTTGGGGAGACATCACACTGGTCTCCCCCCACAGGGAATCTACCGGGCTTGACCACCAGAATCTGATTGACAGGGAAGGGGGACGAGTCCCTACCTGCAGCAGCCTTGCTCTGGCAGACAGCAAGATGGTGCTCTCCAGAGGAGCCCGGCAGCCTGCAGGCTGCGGGCGGAGCCTGGCCGCCCCTCAAGGAGGAGCCCTGACCTTGATAAGCCTGCTCCCAGCCCCTGCTGAGCCAGGCTGACCCCCCACACCTGAGAGGCCACAGGGAGCCGCCCACCACCCACTGCTACCTGCCTGCCACCAGCTGGCCCCGTGGAACAGGGCAGGTGCCCCCTTCAGCCAAAGAACTTGGGGTGCCTGCTTGAGTCATGGTCACAAAGAGCCCTAGGAGTTGAAGCGGGCTCTCCTACTCTACTACCCTCGCAGGAAACCACTGCGTAGCTGCGTCCAGTGCTGAATGCAAGCTGCAGCCCCCGAACCAGAGAAGCGGTGGGGTCCATCACGGCCCTTGACCAGACCACAGACCCTTGAACAGAGCAGCTTTCTCTGTCTGCAGAGTAACACTGGTTGCGTATCTGGCCAGGGAACTCAATGCAGTTTTGTCTGACTGGTCCCCAAACCTCGTGTAAGGGCCTACTGTGCCGCCCCTCCCCAACCCCTGCCCCGCCCCGCCCCCAGGGCGGGGGCGCTGACTCACAGGCTCTCGGCAGCCTGACCCAGAAAGGAATAAAGCATATCCCTATCCAGCAATCCCTAGCTCCCAAGCTCCGAAGGATGACTTCTGGGCAGTGACCTCAGCCAAAGCAGAACCTGAGTCAGCGCCACATGCCAAGGGTGTCGCATGTCTCGGGACCCTAAAGGAACTGTAAAAAACTGCCGCTGCAACAGTGAACCGGTAAAGCCTGGAAGAGACCATTTACGCAAACGCACAGCCACCAGCGTATGGAATCAGCGATCACGACACCGCCGATAGGAATGAACAGCACTCCATGGCTGACTTGAAACAAGTGGACATCTAGAAACGGTCAAAGAATTCAAGTGAAATTAGGAAAACAATCCACGAACAAAATAAACTCAACCAACAGAGATTATTTAAGAAACCAAAAAACCCCAAACCAACCCCCACCAAAAAACCCCAAAATCTTAAAAGCTGCAAATTGTATTTTCCAGCTGACTGAACATAAGAACTCAATCGTCAGCATCATAAGCAGAACTGATCATGCAAAAGAAAAGTATCAGTGACTTAGAAGACAGGATATTTGAAATGATCCAGTCAAAGGCACAAAAAGAAAAATGAAGAGTAAAAAAGGCTAACTTATGAAACAATCAAAAGAAACAATATCCGCATTTATAGGAATTCCAGGAGAAGGGAAAGGTAAAGTATATTTAAAAGTAATAATGGTTGGTGCACTCTGGAGGCTCAAGTGTTAATTCTGCGACTTCAGAGGTATAGTCCATGGAAAGCCCAAGGACCCAGAGGGACTCAACCAGGTGGGGTCAGGGTGTGGCAGGAGCAACCGAGATCAACAACTAAATGAAAAAAATGTTTCTCCTTCCCCTAACTGCCTACATAACTCTCCTTTAAAAAAAAAAAAAAAAAAAAAGCAGGCACACCCTGGTGGGTAGGGTAGTGGGCGTGGGCGGGTCAATCATCTCTGAAAGGAGCAGCCTACAAGCCCCTGATCCTAGGCGGGGGAAGAGGCGGCAGGTGTGAACAATTCGAGAATAAAAGTAAAATAAAGATACTTCTTCCTTTCTTTTCCTTCCTGCCTGCACCTTTCCTTTAATGAAATTTTAATTAAAAAAAAAAAAAAAACAAAGAAAAAGGTAATGGTGGTAACTAACGGTGGCGGCACCCTGGTGGCTCAGGTTGTCAGTGGCTGGGGGTGGACCACGTAAAAGCCCAAGGAGATAGGGGTTTGGGGGGAGACAATTACAAATATTAAGACTTTGTGTCTTTCTTCCTTAAAACTGCTGCATCTCCTCTCCATTCCTTCCTCTTTAAAAAAACAGTAACAACAACACACAAAGCAATAATGCTGGAAAACTTCACAAACCTGGGGAAATGGGTACCCAGATTCATGAGGCACAGAGCACCCCAAGTAGGGCTATATTGAGACACATTAAACTGCCAAAGTCAAAGAATTCTGAAAGCAGCAAGAGAAAAGAGATCAGAGCGAACTCCCATAACACTAATGGCAAATTTCTCAACAGAAACTTTGCAAATCTGGAGAGAAGGGAATGACTTATTCAACATATTGAAAGAAAAACTGTCAACCCAGCAAAGCTTTTCTTCAGAGATGAAGGAAAGATAAGGACTGCAAAGAACAAACAAAAGCGGAGGAAGGCTCATCACCACTAGACCTGCCTTAGGTGAAACACAAGGGAATTCTGACTGGAAGTAAAAGGAGGCTAATTTACATCATAAAACAGAGCAAGACTCACTGGTAATGGTAAATATATAGACAAAGTTAGACTCTGTAATATAGTAATGGTGGTACATAATTTATGTACCACTCTAGTTAAAAAGTTTTTTAAAAATGCAGAATAACCATCGCCACAATAACCAGATATTGGATACACAATATAAAAACAGTATGTAAACTTGACACCAATAACCTAAAAGGTGAGGAAGAACAGAGGTTAAATATGTAAGTTTACATCTGCTATTGAAGTTGTCAGTTTAAAATAAGAGGTTATAATTTTAAGATATTATATGGAAACCTCAGAAAGCACAAGGGAAAAAAATCTGTAGTAATTACACAAAAGGACATAGTAAGGGAGTCAGAGCACACTTTATCAAAAAACATCAAAATAAAAAGGTAGCCAGATAAGAAAGAAGTAACAAAACAACCAAAAACAACAGACAAAATGACAACTGGTAAGTCCCTACCTAATAATAATCACTTTCAATACAGATTAATTCTCTAATCAAAGAGAAAGAATGGCTGAAATGTCTAACAAGATCCAAGCATATGCTGCCTACAAGAAAATCACTTTAGTGTTAAAGACACTGAGAGTAAAGCAATAGTAAAAGATACAGCAGGGATCGTTAAGACAGACAATAGACTAAAAATGGTAAAAGAGACAATGAAGGTAATTATATAATGGTATCAATCTAACAAGAAGATACAACAAATATATTTGTAGCCACTACTGGATCACCTTAATATATCAAGCAAAAACAGAGTTAAAAGGAGAAACAAAGAGCAATAAATAATAGTAGGGGAATTTAATACCCTATTCAAAAATAGCTAGACCATCCAGAAGAGAATAAGAAATTAGTGGATTGGAACTCTACAGAGATTCAATGGACCCAATAAACATAAACAGAATCACATTCTTCTCAAGCACAATGAAATATTTTCTAGGACAGACGATGTATTAGGCACAGAACATGTCTGAGCAAATTCAAGAAGAATGCGAACATGCCAAGTATCTTCTCTGACCACAGGGATACAAAACTATAAATCAACAATCAAAAAACTGGAAAACTCACAAACACAAGGAAATTAAACAACACTCTCCTGAACCACCAGTGGATAAAGAAGAAATTAAAGGAGACACAAAAAGTTATCTAGAGACAAATGAAAATGGAAAATACATATTAAAAATTATGTGATACAGCAAATATTCTAAAAGGGAAATTCATAGCAATGAACACCTATATTAAGGAACAAATACCTCATATAAACAATCTAACGCTACACCTCAAGAGACAGAAAAAGAAAAAATCTGAGCCTAAAATTAGCAGAGAGAAATAATAAAGATCTGGGAAGAAATAAATCAAACAGCAAATCGGATAACAATAGAAAAGATTCACAAAACTGAGAGCTGATTCTTTGAAAGTTAATATCTTTAAATATACTAAAAAAAAACCAACAAAACTATAAATGAAAAAGATGACATTACAAAAGATCTAAAGAGATACGAAAGGTTATTAAGATGCCACCATGAAAATTATATGCCAACAATCTGGATAACCTAGAACGGAAAAAAATCTTAGAAACAAACACCTACCAAGACTAAATCAGGAAGAAACAGGAATGCAGAACAGACCTACTACTAATAAAAAGATTGAATTTACAATAAAAAAAAAAAAAAACTCAGTACATTAAAATGATCAGTCACCATGATCAAGTGAGATGTATCCCTGGGATGTAATAATGGTTTAACATACACAAACTAATCAATGTGAAACGTCACATTCATAATACAAAATTTAAAATTCATATAATCATTTCAAAAGATGAAGAAAAAGCATCTGACAGAATTCAACATACAGGCAAGAGGGCCCTGGCGGAGTAGCAGTTATAACTGCCACCTCTGGCTAAGCACAGTCCGCATACATCCCAAGGATCCAGGATCACATCCTGGAGATGGAACAACCAAGTGAACAAATAAATTAAAAAACAAAAATTTCTTCCTACTCTCTCTTCCTGCCTGCCTGCCTATTTGCTTTCATTCTTACCTGTACTTTTTCATAACACCACTGAGTATATCAGCTAACTATCAGTTTTTCCATATATAGCCTTTAGTACATTGAGGTACATTCCTTAAAGGGAACTTTTACACGCTGTTAGTGGGATTGTAAATTGATATGGCCATGGTGTGCCCTGGTGGAGCAGGGGTTGGGCATAGTCCACACACATCCTAAGAGACCAGATTTGAGTGCCGGGGCCAGCGGGAACAACTAAAATGAACTAAATAAAGTGCTTCTTCTACTCTCTTCCTGCCTGTCTGCCTCTGTTCACCTTTATTCCTGCCTGTACCTTTCCTTAAAAAAAAAAAAGATATAACCACAATGGAAAACAGAATGGAGCGTTCTCAAAAAAAAAGTAAAGTTACCATATCAATCAGCAATCTCACTTTTGGGAATATATCAAAGGAAACAACACTGTCAAAGAATAATCTGCATCTCCATGTTCATAGCAGCATTATTTAAAATAGCCAAAACATGGAAATATGGAAATAACCCAAGTGTCCATCAACAGATCAATGAATAAATAAGTTGTGGCATGTATATATAAAATGCAATGCTACTGAGCCATAAAAAAAAGGAAGGCAATTCTGACAACATGGATAGGCCTTGAGGGCATTATGCTAAGTGGAGGGAGGGGGAGAGGGAAGGGAGTGGGGAGAGGGGAGAGAGAGAGAGAGGGAGAGGGAGGAG